>JAJPUD010013777.1:0-41611 GCA_023553655.1 Myrmecobius fasciatus
TTGATAAAATAAGTATTAACTAAAATTAAAAAAGAAAAAATAAATAAACACAATAATGAAAATCTGATGGTTTCCAATATATCAAATTCTATTCAAATTTATTGTTTTTCAGTCATTTTTAAAGTCATGTCCAACTCTTTGGGAAGCCATTTGGTGTTTTGTTTTGTTTTTGTTTGTTTGTTTGTTTTGGCAAAAACAGTGAAGTTATTTGTCATTTTCTACTCCAACTCATTTTATAGGTGGTGAGCTGAGGCAAACAGGGTTAAGTGACTTGTTCAGAGTCATAGAGCCTGTAAATGTCTGAAACTGGATTTGATTTCTGGATAAGTCTTCTTGACTCAGGCCTGGCATTCTATCTATTGAACCACCTACATGTCTTGTTCTCTTTAAAACCCTGTAGGGAGTGGTGGCAACATGATAAAAGACTTTCATTTGCATTTATAACTGAAAAATACATAATTTTTAGGCATCAAGTCATTATTTCCTAATGTCTAATAATATATTTGACCAAAACTTCTAAGCTGCCAAAGGTCAGATGAGTTCACAGAGTAAGTGGATCCAAAGTAATCCATTTTTATTAAGTTGATTTGAAGGGTGCACTAGGAATATAACAATGGTATGGTATTCCCTGATTACTCCTGATTTATAATGGAAAGTATCTTTATTGAGCCAGATCCTAAAATATTAATGGGAACATTTCATTCTTCTTCTTCTATAGCATATAATTGATATCCCCAATGTAGGGTGAAGAATGACCTGGGCATATCTGCATTATTACACAAACACATTCCCAAAATAATTTATCTATTAGGACAAAGCCTTTCATAATTAATTCCTCTGGAAGTACAATCTGGGCATGAAAATAGGTCTCTAAACTTATAATATGCAATTTAGTTCCATTTCTCATGACAAAGTGATGTGAGAGATGGTAAGAACATAGATGATCATTTAAAGCCATTTCTTCCTGTTTTCATAAAGGTATGTAAAGACCTCCATAATACCTCAGTGTTTGAGAGTGGCTTTTTTGTTATTGTAGTTGTTTTTAGTATTAGAGAATATGGTACTAAATAAGGTTAATTTTTTTCTAGATGGAAATCCTGGATAGAAGAATCCTGAAAATACCTGTATTAAAAATTAATAACTGACTGACTCTATGGTTGAACCATTGCCACCATCTTCCTATCTAATGACAATATCAACATGAAAATTAGAATTTGCTTGAAGATTTGAGAAAGCTTTGCTACCTATGCATCAGACTAGGGTAAGTCATTCCCCATATATTAAGCTGTATTTCCAGCTTGCTTCTAATCTTGTTTTAAGAATTTAGTTTTGTACTATAGATTAAATCCACTAAAATCATGAAATAACACATAGAAGGGATAAATATGAAATATACATACATACATATATATATAGCAGAGTAAGTATCAGTTCTATTAGAGTTTGTAGGGGTGGATGCTCGAATTGCTGTGTCAGACAACTCAATTTTTGATCATTTCTCATCCTTTAGCTTTCTGACCCTCAGTTTCCTCCTCTGCAAAATGAAAATAATATCTTTCATGGCCAACATCTGAGGTTGGGTGGAAAGAAAGTTCTTGGTAAAATGTAAACCATCAAATAAAAGAGATATATTTACATTTAATAGGCAAAGTATTTGAAGAACAAAGATGTCATAACCAAAGGTAATGGAGGCAGATGCACTGATTCCATGACAGGTTTCCTAACATATATGTTAGACTTTACTGCCATTAAAGAGCAATTTTTAAATTGCAATTATTCACTATCTTAAACTATTGAAATATCTATATCCATATTTGGTAAAATATCATAATAAAATATGAAACATAAGTAATTGAAGACTAAGTTTACTTTGCTTATACTAGATATTCACTTTGTTCCAGACTGCAGGGTATTGTTCAGGAAATTTTATCTTTGTTTAAAAAATCAGATAGATGCAATTTGAGAAATGAAAAAAAAGTGATATAGAATACAGTGGATATGGTGAAGATAGATAAATATAAACATAGGAATGCATAAATATATTTGTTAGAGATAGATGATATAACTATACTTATAGATATGGTTAGATAGACAAATCTTAAAGAAAAAAAAGGCAGGTAGCTGATAGATTTTAATAGACAGAGTGGCAGAGGGTTGAATGTGCTAGTGGGGAACATATAAGCCATCTCCCTTTATTCATCAATTGTGTTTTTAAAAAATCTTAATTGGTATTGAAGATAGCTTTGAATTTTAGTGAAATTTCTCCTGGTAAGAGAATTGATTCTATCAGTGAAAGACTGAGTATGGAAGAAGATAATGAAAAGAACATGCATTAGTTAAAGATAAAGCTGATATTTTAGATGGAATAATTGATATAGGGATCATCAAATTTTAGGGGCATCAGGTTTTCCTCTCTCACTCTAATCTTTCCTCTTCCCTATTTGTCATAACAATAGTAATTATGACAATATGAGCCTAAAACTTTCTTCTTTAGAGCTTTCCTCATTTTACATAATTGCTCATTACCAGGATAGGACCCTAAATCTGTAATTTAGGCAAATATGGCACAAACCATTAGATGCCTTTATTATTTAAAATTAATATTTAAATATTTTAATTTAAAAATTTAATACCTGAACAATTCACTCTAGTCAAATAGGTCTGTTATTTTTTTTAAAGATGTCTGTATTCTCCTATGTCCTACATATTTAATGAAAGCATTTCTCATCTGTTATCTTATTTAACTTTCACAATTACCAGGAAAGAATGAAATAGGTTATAAATGATCATTAAATGCATTGTTCACCACAAAATCAAAGATATATGTATAAAGATAAAAAGGAGAAAAAAGCATCATGTTTCCTGGAAATATAATTTCTGCGGGTTCCATGGGAATATATTTCAACAGAAAAAGCAATATAGAATTAAGACATTTCAAAATTATATTTCAGAACAAGAGGAAATTCAGCAACTAATATATACTTCTCTAAAATAATGCTCATTATAGTATTTCCAAAAGAAACCCCACATTTTATTTGAAGACCCACCACAAGAACCTGAGAATCTTCTTGTTCCTGAAATGGTTCATTCTAGTTACAAATGTGACATGACATCAGACTTAAATATATTCAGTCCTGTGGAATGAACACTGTAGTTGGGGTCAAATTAAATTGATTAACTGAGTTCAAATCCTACATCAATCAAAGTATTTGTCCTGTGTGCAATGTAAAATGAGTGGAATGAAATCATTGGCCCCCACAATGCATTCTTTGCAAGAAACCTATGATTCTATGACTGTTTTACAACTTTTAGCACTTGCTCCAAGTTTTGCAGTCTGAGGAGACAGGGAATAAATTCATTAACTGCTATACCTGACAACTCTTAGGTGCTCCTTTAAATTTTTTACTTAAAATTGCAACATGCTAATTAGTTTTAACTGATCTTCATAAAAAAGAATTATTACCCTTCAGATATAATACTTCTCCCCTATGGAAAATTTACCATTTGTCAATGTTCTTCAAATAACATGTCATGTGGAATTGAACAGAATACTCCAAATATGAACTGATATTAGAAGTGTGAAGAAGAACTATATAATCCTGATTCCTCTAAACTAAGATTACAGTATGATACCCTAAAATCACAATAGCTTGTCACAACACTGCTGATTCATAAGGAACTTGGAAAGCACCAATTAAAAAAATTTCTAAACAAACATAATTAATTTGTCACTTTCAAGATATTTTAAAAACCAAGAGAACTTTAAGTTGATTTTTACTTTATCACAACTTATTTAATGTGACATAAGTTTTTAGCCTGTCAAGAATGTATTGAAATTCAGCTCTAATTATAGTATTACTTATGCTTCCAAGGTTTGTGTCATTTGTGAATAGATTATTAATGTCAAATAGGCCTTTATTCAAGAAGGTAGAAATATTAAATAATGTAAGACCAAGAAAATATGTCTAAGATTTTTAATAGACACTTAATCTTAAGATATTAAATCCATCCTTATTGTATGTTTCCCAACATTCAGTGAATTCCTAATGTCTATCTAAAATATATTATCAGCTGGGTCACATCAGTATTTTGTCTAGAGAAATAACATGAGAGTTTTGATGGAATACTCCATTAAAATGACCTTGTAAGGTTTAAAAATCACTATTGTCATAAGTACCCAATAAGGTATATAATCTAATCATATCATAAGATCATTTGGAGCTTGAAGAGAATATAAAGAAAAGAGATCAATATGCCCCACCATTATTCAGATGAAGAAACAAAAACAAAGATAGATTAAGTAATATGGCTAGGATCATACAACTAAGTGAATAGAATGATGGACTTGAAATCTGGGCAAGATGAGTTCAAATCCTGTCCCAGCAACTTATTATGTACTTCATGGAGAAAATAACTTAACTTTCCTAGTCTTAATTTCCTTATCTCTAAAATGAGTAAAATTATAGCATCTATCCCAAAGCATTGTTACAAGAATGAAATAAGATAGCATCCATAAATTACTTTAAAGAGCAATTACAAGTAGAAATGAAATAAATAGTACTTTTCAAGTATTCTGCAAATGTTAGCTGCTAAAATTTCCAGGAGTGTGCATCTTAGGGGGATTTGACTTTTATCCTCCTGACTTTTGAAACTTTTTGATACCTAAAGCACATATCTCTTCACTCAGGCTCTTTACATTTAAAAGGACATTCAGAGGTTATGAATTTAAGATCACCAAGTGACAGGGCTATTTCGTATATACATGTAATCTTCAGACTCTTTCTGTAAGAACTTTCTAGAGCAGCGTCCAATAATATAAGGCCCCCTTACTGAAAACTTTTACTTTCTTTATAGATAAAACAACTCTTGCTTGAATTCAACATCTCATGGAATAAATGGGTAATGGAAATAATGTCACTGAATTTATCCTACTGGGGCTCACTGAGAAGCCAGAGATGCAGAAAATTATTTTTGTTGTATTTTCCATTATATATGTTGTAACAATGGTGGGAAATATACTCATTGTCATCACTATTGTCATCACCCCTAGTCTGGATTCCCCCATGTACTATTTTCTTGCCTATCTTTCCTTTATAGATGCCTGCTATTCCTCTGTTAATACACCTAAACTCATTAAAGACTCACTCTATGAAAAGAAAACCATTTACTTCAATGGTTGCATGACACAAGTGTTTGGAGAACACTTCTTTGGAGGTGCTGAGGTCATCCTGCTCACAGTAATGGCCTATGACCGCTATGTGGCAATTTGCAAGCCCCTACATTACATGAGCATCATGAATTGGCGGTTACGTAGCCTCTTGATGGGTGTAGTGTGGATAGGAGGCTTACTTCATGCAACCATACAGATGCTATTCCTGATCCAATTACCCTTTTGTGGTCCCAATGTCATAGATCACTTTATGTGTGACTTAAATCCTTTGCTGAACCTTGCCTGCACTGACACTCACATCCTTGGACTATTTGTTGTAGCCAATAGTGGTTTCATCTGTTTGTTAAACTTCCTCCTGTTAATGATCTCCTATATTGTCATCCTGAGTTCTCTGAAGTCTCACAGTTTGGAGGGTAGACGCAAAGCCCTCTCCACCTGTGGTTCCCATATCACTGTGGTTGTCTTATTCTTTGTTCCATGCATTTTTATCTATTTGAGGCCTGCCACAACCTTTCCCATTGATAAAGCTGTTGCAGTTTTTTACACAATGGTCACTCCCATGTTAAATCCTTTAATCTACACACTGAGAAATGTTCAAATGAAAGATGCTATCAAGAAATTATTCAGCCAGAAGGAGCTTTTGGTTGCCCAGTAATGGACATCTAATAAAACTACCAGACTCAAAGTTATGTGTGAGGGGAAAGAATGGAAAACATCCATAGAAACATTTTGTTGATCAGTGAAAGGAAAAATTCAAGGATATGCTTTTTAAATATTGTTATCTAGCAGTCAGTGAAAATACGTTAGGATATTTTCCTGTTTGATTTCTTCTAATGTTGAAAGGGGCTTTCTAATGGTGGTACATATAATTAGCATATTCAAGTTATCTTTAAGTATAATCTATGAATAAATAATAAAAGAGAAATACAAGATATAATTTCAATGAAAAGACTGTATTATACCCCTTCATATCTAAATATATACTATACAATTGAAGTAATGCAAGCATCAGATTTTTTTTCAGAAATTGAAATGTCACTATATAAATAGTTTTCATTTAAAAGATCAATTAAATTTCACAGTATTTTGAATGTGCCTATTCTGTTTCAGGCATTGTCTACAGTGCCAAGAATATAGTACTTCATAAATACCTGTTGACTGACTGAGTGCTTTTTATGGTACATAAATTGGGAAAAACAAAATAATTTTTGCTCTCATGGTTTGCACTATATTTGAGGGGAAAATATGTACATTCAGAAAAAATACAAAAGATATACAAATAAAAATTAATTTTATAGGGAGCCCTGTATATTGAGAGTATATAGAAACTATTACTCAACTCATGTAAAAGATGACCCTATATTTAAAGTTTGCCCAAAATGCTACTAGATGAAGATAAAAAAGAATTGTAAAGGAGATGAAATGCTATATGTGAGGGGTAGCTGATTTTGGAATGCAGAACATGGAAAGGAAAGTGATATTGAACTCAAAGAAACACAAACCCATTTGAGGGTCATATCTCTAAAAGCCTCCTTCCAAAATGAATTGAGTTACAAATTTATTTAACTGTGTTATCATTTAATCACAGTTTGTTCATCTTTTCCATTTCTTTTATAATAATATAACAAAACTTTTTTTTAGTTTAATGATAATATTTAAACAAACCATGTATTCATCATTATCCTGATATATCATATCATATCATGTAGATCTATATTCACAGCTATCTAAATTTATATATTAATCCATATCTTTATAATTTATATAAATTTAGGTGAGTTGAAGATTTAGTTTACATGATTTTTTCATATAAATTTTGGGTTTTTGTAACTACTATTTAATTTTCTAGTCATCCATCAATTTGTCACCTTTCAAGAAGTTGTCTCAAGACTTTCAAGATTATTGCTAGGATTTTCTAAAAGCTGTGACCATTAAAATTATTTTGTAATAATATAAAGACTTTTTAATTTCCTTAACAGCAAAGTTCAATATTTTTAATCTACATAAATGAAAGTAAATGAAGCAGATGCAAACTTTTTTTTATATAATTACAGGACGCATCCACATTCTACTAATTTTCTAAAATGCTTTATGAATTTTCTGTCTTTCAAAGCCCAAGAACATAGTTAAACAATTTAATGTGATTAGCAAAAACATGATAAAATCAAGAGGAATTAGAAATGTGTATCAAAGGACATAACATCTCTGTTCCAATCTTCCTTTCTACTTGTAGTCCATTTCCAATCTGTTAATTATGTAGAGGTAAGCATGGAAATCTAGTATTTTTATTAGTATCCCTATTTTAATAATGCAGAGATTAAACACTAATATGAGGTAGTCCATAAAGGAATTATGCATGCTGCTGATGTCTTGATTAAGTATTTTGATTACATCTTCATAAACATCCTGGACAATTTTATAATACAATGGATCATTGTATCTGGCTTCCTTGGTCATCTATATTTCCCTTCTATGAGTGTCTGAAGGAGTGCATTGCTCATATGTTATGTATGTATTAATATCCACATAGTGTGATTGATTGTCACATATCTAATATAACCAAGTCAGAAATAATGAGCATGGTTTTGTGGGAATATTCATCTTCATTTTGTCGTCTTTCTCCTCAAAGCTTCAAATATTTATTTATAAAGTCAAGATTCTGAAGAAAGAAAAACAATTCAAAACTACATTTAATGAACTATGAAAACATGGATGATTAAAAGATTTAAAGATAAATATTTAACTTAGGCACCTACAACCTTATTTGTTCAATATTTTAATAAATGTATTTCAATATAATTGGTCTCCATCATAATCTGATGTAAAATATCATTCCATGCCTTTCAAGTATTATTTTGACAATTAAGGAGTACAGAATTCATTACTCAGCCTGTGTGGGCTATTAAACACAAACACACACATATACATTTACATGATTAACACACATAATGATTAAGACATCTTGACATAGGAAAAAAACACTAGACCAAGACATTATGAGTGGAAAAGGAATTTTCAGGATATAAAATAATGGAAGTAGAAGAGTATTATCACAAGTTTTATTTATGCATACATTGTATGATATCATGCTAGACCAATGAATTATGAGAGGCATGTTTCCTAGGTCACATCATCATGCATGTTGTATTTTCCAAGTGTGAGATCAGTAATAGAAATAGAAAGAAGTATATGAATCAAAAACAAAATTTCTTTAGAAAAGAAGTACTTGAAAGTCCTTAAATATGTGACCCTAAGAAGGATAAAATGGGATAAAATTCAAAGGAAAATAAAAAGAAAGGGAGACTGAGAAAATGCAAAGTGTAGCAGTAATCGAGGCACTAAATCTACTCAAGTATCAGTGAGTTTAAAAATGTGGAAAACTGTACTGTAGAATATGTTCCAGAATTCAGTGTCCTTTATAAAAGATAGGATTGAGAAGATGAGATGGAATCTTAGATAAAGGTGAAGTGATTTTCAGAAAATGTCTTATTTATATATTATTAATCATCTGTTATTCATCCATTCATTCATCCTTCTATTGATTTATTTTCTTAACTCATTCTTTCTTTTTTTATTTTTTGTTTTTTTGGGGGGGTGTTTTTGGTGTCTGGTTCTACTGTATCTCATCCAGCCTAAAATTGTCACTCCTGACCAGCATTCTACTCCTGATAAGAGTGGGATCTTTGGCCTAGTCTATTTTTAATTTAGACTCATCCTCATTTGACAGTCTGGTAGTTGCTTGATTACCCAACTCATCATATTGGTACTAGATTCAGTGCAAATGAATAATTAGCTTATCCCATTGCAGCACAGTAATCTAGAGCTCAAGAGTTTGAGAATTTCTGGCATAGAAAAAAAATTAGGCTTAGAAAAAACACTTTTTCTTAATCATTAATATCATTCAAGAGATTACTTATTACATATAATTGTTTCTTCTTATTCTTTTAGACATGATTCCTTAACCATCCAATAACTTCTAAAATCTTTTCTTCTTTTCACTCTTTTACATTTGCACGGTAACTATGATGAAAAAGAATATTTTATCCTGATGTCTTTATTATTTTGGCTATGTTTCAGTCATCTTTTGAAATTCTTTCAAGTTTTTCTTTTTGATATCATTTGTGTTCATGTCAATTACCAAGTATAGGTAACTGTCATTGAAGATTCTGTGACACACTTTGGATATTTAATAAAGTTGATAACATTACTTCTTTATTGCTGTCAATAGACAACTGACATATATTTTTCCAAACATATTTTGGAGGCAAAAAATATTATTTCTTAATTTTTCCTCCCCTACCACTTGCATTATTATTTTTTTTTATCTTATGGTACCTTTAGATCTTACTTTTCATCTGTCAGAATGCAACTAGTTATATTTTATGTGATCATATTTCAAATAGCCAGAAATAATTCAAATATTGTGGAGCCAGCCATGAACACACAGACTTTAGCATCATTCACTTTAAAGGAGTGAAGGGCTAAAAATATATTCCTTAAGGCAAAGGAGACAGTAGATAAACCAATAATTACCTACCCAGAAAAACTGAGTAAAATCATTATAAGAAAATAGATATTTAATGAAATAGAAGACTTTCAACCACTCTTGCTGAAAAGACCAAAGCTGAATAGAAAATTTAGCATTCAAACACAACTCAAAGGAAGCACAACAAATACATGAAATAGCAATCCTAAGGAACAAAAAGAGGTTAAACTGTTTACCCTTCTTAATGAAGATATGATAAAGTAACTCCTATGAACTTCATCTTTATTGGAAAACTTAAAAAATAGTTACATAAAAAGAAAACATGGCTGTGATTTGACTACATTCCTAATTGTAATCTTAAAAACAAATGATGGAGTAAGACAGTAGAATGTACCAGGAGAAGAGAGGAGGAAGAGATAGAATGGAGAAAATTTTATTACATAAAAGAGGTACTTGTGAAAGTGATTTTACAATGGAAGGGAAAATGGTGGTGTTACAAGAAATGTTTGAACTTCACTCTCATTGGAAGTTCAAAAAAGGAAGGATATATACATAGTTTCAGTTTGGCATTTAAACCCATCTTACTTAATAAGAGAACAGTGAGGAGAAGGGAAAAAGAGAAACTGGGAGGGATGATAAATAAGATGTTTGATTAAGGAAAATAATGAACAAAAATATAGATTTCTGAGGAAAGATAGGATAAAAGGAAAGAAGAATAAAGTTATGAAAATGGGCTGGAAGAAACTATGTTGGTAGTAATCATAATTAAAAATTTGGGAAATAGGGGCAGAGCCAAGTTGGCGAACTGCAGACAGCGTCCTCTGTGAGCTCCTGAGACCTTCCCTCAGACCCAGACAAATTGAGCCTCCGAATTGATTCTGGAGTGAGGGCTCCACCAAACACTTGGACTACAACGCACTTCTATCAAATATCTACTTTGAAAGAACTCCTCAGGTCAGTTTTAGACGGGCAGGGGATCAAGCAGCACCCATCGCTCAGATGCCGGTGCGCAGCCGGGGTGCAAGTCCGGGGCTGGGAAGGACCAGAAAATTTTAGGCTGCCAGGAAGTCCCTGGCAGACACTTGGGCCACTTTGCTCTGCTTGCGGGCAGCTGCTTTGGCAGGTCTACCTTTAATATTGAGAGCAGCTGAAAGTGTAGTCCTAGTGCGGATCTAGCATGTTCAGATCCACATTGGAAGTCACCTCGGCAAATTGCCCCAGGGCAAATTGAAATTGCTGCTGCAGAACTCCCTGCTGGTGACTGATGCCTCAGCTGAAAATCATGAGCAAGAAAAAAGAGAGCTGTCACCATAGACAACTTTTACGGAGAGAAACTAGAGAAGTCCCCAGATCCTAAGATTCTGAAAACAATCCCAGATAGAGCCACAAAGATGGACTCAAGCTGATCTCCCTTTCAGAAGGCTTACCTGGAAGATTGCATAAAGAATCTCAAAAGAGAGCTAGAAGAAGATTGGGGAAATAAATTGAGAGTAGTGCAAGAAGGAAATAACGCCCTGCAACAGAGATGTGAAAAACTGGAAAATAAGTCTGGTGAATTGGAAAAAGTTGCCAACTCACTGGAAAATAAAAATAGTGAATTGGTAAAAGACAACAATTCACTGAAAAACAAAATTAGTGAATTGGAAAAAGACAACAATTCACTGAAAAACAAAATTGGTAAATTGGAAAAAGTCACCAACTCACAAGAAAATAAAAATAGTGAATTGGTAAAAGACAACAATTCATTGAAAAACAAAATTGGTGAATTAGAAAAAGTCACCAACGCACTAGAAAATAAAAATAGTGAATTGGAAAAAGACAACAATTCACTGAAAAATAAAATTGGCAAAATGGAAAAAGAATGCAATGAACCAAAAAATTCAATTGGCCAGTTACAAAAGGAGCTAAAAAAAGATAACTGAAGGAAATAATACCTTAAAATTTTAAATTGAACAAATTGAAATGAATGACTCAATAAGACTTCAAGAATCAGTCAAACAAAAACAAAAAAATGAAAAAAATAGAAGAAAATATGAAATAGCTCCTAAGAAAAACAACTGACTTGGAAAACAGATCCAGGAGAGACAATCTAAGGATTATTGGACTCCCTGAAAGTCACAATGAAAAAAAAAAACCTTGATGCTATCCTCCAGGAAATCATAAAAGAGAATTGCCCTGATGTTTTAGAATCAGAAGGCAAAGTTTGCATTGAAAGAATTCACCGATCACCTCCTGAAAGAGACCCCAAAATTAAAACCCCAAGGAATATCGTGGCCAAATTTCAGGATTCTCACACTAAGGAAAAGATATTACAAGCTGCTAGAAAAAAAAAAACAATTAAAATACCGAGGAACTGTGATTAGAATTATACAGGATCTGTCAGCTTCCACATTGAAGGATCGAAGGGCCTGGAATCATATATTCCGAAAGGCAAAAGAACTTGGATTATAGCCAAGAATAAGCTATCCAGGTAGAATGAGCATCATCTTCCAGGGAAGAAGATGGTCATTCAATGATACAGGAGAATTTCACCTATTTCTAATGAAAAGACCAGATCTGAACAAAAAATTTGACCTCCAAACACAGAACTCTAGAGAAGCGTAAAAAAGTAAAAAGGAAAGAACTCTCAAGAACTATATCTCTACTAGGGGTATCCTTAAAGAATGGGGGTATAATTTGATTTTACTTTGATAATAATCAAAAAGAAATTAGAGCTGGAAGGTATATCATACTGTAAATAAAAGGGGGGTGGGGAAAAGAGGTAAAATAAAGTAAAAATAAAAATGAGGTAAAATAAGGCAAAGTCTCATGAAGACACATAGAAAATCTAATATAATTGACGGAAAGAAGGGAGGGTGATGAGTATTTTGTAAATCTTACTCTCATTAGATTGGTTTCTAAAAGAGTATATCAGACACATTTGATATCAGGGAAAAACTTGGCCCTCTGTATAGGGAATTAGGAGGGAAAGGAGGAAAAGAAAGGGATAAATTAATAGAAGGATTAGGGGAAAGGTGTAAAAAATAGGGACGGTTCTAAAGGGGGGAGGACTGTTAGAAGGAGGTGGTCATCAAAAACAAAATACTGGGAGAAGGGAGTAAGGGGAAAGGGAAGAGAAGAATATAACATTGGGTAAATAAGATGGCAGGAAATATAGATATAGTCATTTTAACTGTGAATATGAATGGGATGAACTCTCCCATAAAACAGAAATGGATAGCGAACAGGATTAAAAGCCAGAATCCTACAATATGTTGTTTACAAGAAACATATCTAAAACATAGAGATACATACAGAGTGAAGGTAAAGGGCTGGAGGAGAATCTTTTATGCTTCAAGTGAACAAAAAAAAAGCAGGGGTTGCAATCCTTATCTCAGATCAAGTAAAAGCAAAAATAGATCTAATTAAAAGAGATAAGGAAGGAAATTATGTTTTACTAAAGGGTACCATAGACAATGAAGCGGTGTCAATACTAAACAGATATGCACCAAGTAGTATAGCATCCAAATTCTTAGAGGAGAAACTAACAGAGATGCAAGGAGAAATAGACAGTACAACTATACTAGTGGGGAATCTCAACCTTGCTCTCTCAGAATTAGATAAATCAAACCACAAAATAAATAAGAAAGAAGTTAGGGAGATAAACAAAATGTTAGAAAAGTTAGGTATGACAGCTCTCTGGAGGAAATTGAATGGTGATAGAAGGGAGCATACTTTTTTTCTCAGGGGTTCATGGAACTTTTACGAAAATTAATCATGTGTTAGGGCATAAAAACCTCAAAATCAAATGCAGAAAAGCAGAAATAGTAAATGTATCCTTTTCAGATCATGATGTGATAAAAATCACATGTAATATAAGGCCAGGAGAAAATAGACCTAAAGTTAATTGGAAATTAAATAATCTAATCCTGAAGAATGAATGGGTGACAGAGCAAATCATGCACACAATCGATAATTTCATCCAGGAGAATGACAATAATGACACAACATACCAAAATTTGTGGGATATGGCCAAAGCGGTTATAAGGAGTAACTTTATATCTCTAGATGCTTATTTGCATAAAATAGAGAAAGAGAAGATCAATGAATTAGGGTTACAATTACAAAAACTAGAAAAAGAGCAAATTAAAACCCTCAATTAAATACCAAATTGGAAATTCTGAAAATAAAAGGTGAGATTAATAAAATTGAAAATAAGAAAACTATTCAATTAATAAATAAAACTAAGAGTTGGTTTTTATGAAAAAACCAACAAAATAGATAAGCCTTTAGTTAATTTGATTAGAAAAAGGAAAGAGGAAAATCAAATTGTTAGTCTCAAGAATGATAAGGGAGAACTTTCCTCCAATGAAGAGGAAATTAGAGCAATAATTAGGAGTTACTTTGCCCAACTTTATGCCAGTAAATTTGATAATCTAAAAGAAATGGAGGAATATCTACAAAAATATAGATTGCCCAGGTTAAC
Source organism: Myrmecobius fasciatus (assembly GCA_023553655.1). Lineage (NCBI taxonomy): Eukaryota > Metazoa > Chordata > Mammalia > Dasyuromorphia > Myrmecobiidae > Myrmecobius > Myrmecobius fasciatus. Next base: position 14,122 of record JAJPUD010013777.1, read on the forward strand.
AGAAGAGGAAATAAATTATTTAAATAGCCCCATTTTAGAAAAAGAAATAGAACAAGTTATTAATCAACTCCCTAAGAAAAAATCTCCAGGGACAGATGATTTTACATGTGAATTCTACCAAACATTCAAAGAACAATTAATTCCAATACTATACAAAGTATTTGAAAAAATAGGGACAGAAGGTATACTACCAAATTCCTTCTATGATACAGATATGGTGCTGAGAGCTAAACCAGGTAGGGTGAAAACAGAGAAAGAAAACTATAGACCAATTTCCCTAATGAATATTGATGCAAAAATTTTAAATAAGATTTTAGCAACAAGATTACAGAAAGTTATCTCCAGGATAATATATCTTGACCAAGTAGGATTTATACCAGAAATGCAGGGCTGGTTCAATATTAGGAAAACTGTCAGCATAATTAATTATATTAATAACCAAACTAACAAAAACCATATGATTATCTCAATAAATGCAGAAAAAGCTTTTGATAAAATCCAACACCCTTTCCTATTAAAAACACTAGAGAGTATAGGAATAAATGGGCTTTCCTTAAAATGATCAGTAGCATCTATTTAAAACCATCAGCAAGCATCATATGTAATGGAGACAAACTAGAACCATTCCCAATATGATCAGGAGTGAAACAAGGCTGCCCACTGTCACCATTACTATTTAATATTGTATTAGAAATGTTAGCTTTGGCAATAAGAGAAGAAAAAGAGATAAAAGGAATTAGAGTAGGTAATGAAGAAACCAAATTATCACTCTTTGCAGATGACATGATGGTATATGTAGAGAACCCTAAAGACTCAACTAAAAAACTACTAGAGGCAATTCACAACTTTAGTAAAGTGGCAGGATTCAAAATAAATCCACATAAATTATCAGCATTTTTATATATTATCAACAAAGTTCAGCAGCAAGAGATAGAAAAAGAAATTCCATTCAGAATAATGGATGGTAGCATAAAATATTTGGGAATCTATCTGCCAAGAAAATGTCAGAAACTATATGAACTAAACTACAAAACACTTTCCATACAAATAAAATCAGACCTAGTCAATTGGAAAAACATTAAGTGCTCATGGGTAGGCCAAGTGAATATAATAAAAATGACAATACTACCCAAACTAATTTACTTATTTAGCACCATACCAATCAAACTCCCAAGAAATTATTTTACAGATCAAGAAAAAAATAGTAGCAAAGTTCATTTGGAAGAACAAAAGGTCAAGAATTTCAAGGGAATTGATGAAAAAAAAAGACAAATGAAGGTGGCCTTGCTGTACCAGATATAAAACTATATTATAAAGCAGCAGTCATCAAAACCATTTGGTACTGGCTAAGAAATAGAGCAGTTGATCAGTGGCATAGGATAGTATACCAGGACAGGCTAGGTAATAATGTTAGCAATTTAGTGTTTGATAAACCCAAAGGCCCCAGCTTTTGGGATAAGTACTCACTATTCGGCAAAAACTGCTGGGAAAATTGGAAACTAGTGTGGAAGAAATTAGGGCTGGACAAACACCTAACACCGCACACCAAGATAAGATCTAAATGGGTTCATGATCTAGATATAAAGAGTGATATTATAACCAAATTAGAGGAACATAGGATAGTTTACCTCTCAGACCTGTGGAGATGGAATACATTTATGACCAAAGAAGATCTGGAACTCTTAATTGAACACCAGATAGATAATTTTGATTATATTAAGTTAAGAAGTTTCTGTACAAACAAAACTAATGCAGACAAGATTAGGAGGGAAGCATGAAATTGGGAAATCACCTTTACATTTAAGGGTTCTGATAAAGGTCTCATCTCTAAGATATATAGAGAATTGTCTCATATTTATAAGAATTCAAGCCATTCTCCAATTGATAAATGGTCAAGGGATATGAACAGACAATTTTCAGATGATGAAATTAAAACCATCTCTAGTCATATGAAAAGTTGCTCCAAATCACTATTGATCAGAGAAATGCAAATTAAGACAACTCTGAGGTACCACTACACACCTGTCAGAATGACTAAAATGACAGGAAAAGATAATGATGAATGTTTGAGGGGCTGTGGGAAGACTGGGACACTAATGCATTGTTGGTGGAGCTGTGAACGGATCCAACCATTCTGGAGAGCAATTTGGAGCTATGCTCAAAAAGTTGTCAAACTATGCATACCCTTTGACCCAGCAATGTTTCTATTGGGCTTATATCCCAAAGAGATCTTAGAGGAGGGAAAGGGACCCACATGTGCAAGAATGTTTATGGCAGCTCTTTTTCTAGTGGCTAGAAACTGGAAACTGAATGGATGCCCATCAATTGGAGAGTGGCTGAATAAATTATGGCATATGAATGTTATGGAATATTATTTCTCTGTAAGAAATGACCAGCAGGATGATTTCAGAGAAGCCTGGAGAGACTTGCTTGAACTGATGCTGAGTGAAATGAGCAGAACCAGGAGATCATTATTCACGGCAACAACAATACTATATGAGGATCAGTTATAATCGACATGACTCTCTTCAACAATGAAATGATTCAAACCAGCTTCAATTGTTCGGTGAAGAGAGCCATATGCACCCAGAGAGAGGGATGTGAAATGTGGACCACAACATAGCATTTTCATGTTCTCTATTGAGATTTGCTTGCATTGTATTTCCTTTATTGGATTATTCTTTCTTGTAGATACAATTTCTCCTGCACAAAAAATGATGTGTGGCAATAACTATACATATATTTGATTTCTTAAGTATTCTAATATAATTATCATGTAGTGGATATCCTGCCATCTAGGGGAGTTGTGGGGAGTAGGGGGGAAAATTTGTAACAGAAAGCTTTGTAAGGATTAATGTTTAGGAATTACCCATACATATGTTTTGCAAATAAAAGGTATTAATAAAAAATAAATTTAAAAAATTGGGAAATAAGCCTGTAAGTGCAATAGAGGCTATAATATATCATATGTTATTTACAAGAGACACACTTGAAATAGAAAGAAAGAGAAATTTAAAATAAAGATCTGGAATAAAATGCAATAAACCAGTTGAAGTTTGATAAAAATTATGACCTCAGAAAACAGTGAAAACAAAAATAGATACAAAAAGCTCACTGAAAAAAAATTTCTCAAAACTTAAAATTGAGCAAGTAGAAGATACTAAATCCAAGATACAGCAAAAGAAAAGAAAAGATAAATAATGTAACAGAAAATAGGAAGTAGTGTATTTAAAAATCTGTCCTGGAAAATAGATTGAGGGGATATATTGTGGAATTCACTGGTAAGAAAATAAAAGTAGAATGGAGTAAGTGATCTGATGTAAAAGAGGCACAAAAAAGCTTTTACTGTGAAGGGGGAGTTGAGTAGGGGTGGTGGAGGACCATCCTTGAATTACTCTCATAAAATTAGCTCAAAATAGGAATAGCACTCAATCAGGTATATTTCTTTCCAAAAACAATAATAGGATGTGAAGGGAATAAGTGAAAGAGCACATTGATAGAAGAGAGGAGGTTTGGAGAGGAACTGATCAGAAACAGAACACTTTTTAAGAAGAGCAGCATGAAAGAGAAAGGAAGGCTTAACAGGGTTGAAACAACATGGAGAGTTGTAAACAGTAGTCCTTATTATAAAAAAAAAAGTAAATCAAGGTTTTCTAATAAAGGATATATTTCTCAAATATATAGACTTTATAAGAATGCAATTCATTCTTTAATGATAAAACAAAAGTTGGAACTATGCTCAAAGAGTTTTAAAATTTTGTATATTTTATTACACAACATTCAGTTCCTCCTGACTTCAGGGCTGGTGCTCTCTCCATTGTGCCGCCTAGCTGCCCCTGGACGTTACATTTGGCGCCTAACATGGGGCATTACATTCAATGTTCAATGCAGGGCCCTGGAAAGCACGGGATGCAGCAACTCTCACTATCAGTGAGTTTTGGAAGTAGTCCCTGTGACCCACACAGGATAAGTATAAAGACAAGCAAGCAGGAAGATTTAGGAAAGGGCTAATCTAGTCACTTTCATTTTTCAGCCAAAATGAGGCAGGTATAACAAAAAAGCCTCCCTCCCAAGTGTAAAGAAGGTTAATAGAAAAGCAAAGTTTGATGGTAACTCAGAAGCAGATTGCTGAGTTATCAGATGTTGTGTAGTGCAAGTCTCTGTGGCTCTCTGGGAAGGAGAGGTTGGAGCCAGAGATGTGGAAAATAGTGAAGGAACAACTAATTAAATATTACAAAGGTGTAGGTTCTGATTCAATCCCCAAGGATACAATCTTTCTGTACAATATCATATAATTGGCTTTAAGAAATCCCACATATAAGAAAAAGAAAGCTTTTAGTGTGGAATGTCAAACAAGGAAGTATGAGGAGAAAAACAAGTCAATGATTGGTGACAGCAGCCCCTGAAAGGCTAAGATGCATGGGATGGAGTTAAACAATTCTTTTATAGTATCTTGTTTATTTATATTGTTTGATACTGTGCTAAGAGTTTTGAGGAGTGTGGCACTTCTCCATTTCTCAGCCCCCCTTCACTTCTGCCTTTGCACACACCCTTAGGGATCTTCTGCTGCCTGATTCTCTTCCTTTGACTCTGCCTTCTTAATTAAGAGAAGGAGGAACCGGAGGGGTAGTGACACTATCTGCACCACCCTTGTGGAAGTTTTGCCCTCCTCCTATGTCCTGATTACAAAAGGCATTAGTTAAAGCAAGGGAGAAAGAACTAGATAACTTTGGATTAAGAATAGAAGCATTGTGTTTGAAGAACTTGACCCTAATGGACTTCCAGGTCAAATCAGGAGAAGACATACTCCTTTTAATCTGGAAGTTATCAAAAATCTAAAAAGACTTGTATCCTCTATGGGTCTATATCACCTTATATTAAGATATTATTAGTGAATTTGGCTTATGGAATCCTAACCCTTAATGATCATAGCAAAAACAGCATAATCAGGTCAAAGCCTTATTCTTTACCCAGTGCTTATGGCTAGAATCTTATTAAAGACTATAAAGCTACTAATACAATTATCTGGGATAGGACCTGACAAGATACATACTGTTTATAATAACGTACAAACGACGTACCAAAAAAAAAAAGTGCAACCATCCCAGAGTGGCAAATTTTATTGACCACAGGTCCAAATTTACACATGGGTCCCCTTAAAGATATCTGGTCATTACATAATTGGCCATGGGTTTTGAAGAAAATGTTTCCAAAATCCTTTGTAAAGAACTGACCATCCTTATAGATGCTTCCAAACATACCATTTGTGTTTTATATTCTCATGATTTAGGTATAAAAAGAGTAATCAGAATTTCCTTTCAGTCTACTCAGCAGAATGAGTTGTCTGCAATTATGCTAGCTCTTATTTCCCAGGAGATGTCCATATAATATCTGATTCAGCTTATTCAATAGGTATGGTACAAAGAATTGCCGCAGCCCAAATAAAATTTGTAGCCTCTAACATATTTCAGCTTTTTAAGGAAGTTCAGGAGCAATTGAGAAACCATAAAGGTAAGTATTACCTCTTCCATGTCCACTCTCATACTGATATTCTAGGACCTATTTTTATGGAAACTCAAAGCCAAATTGCCTTTTCACTATTTTAGCCAACACTCCTCTATTTCAGGCAGCCTGAGAATCTCATTCTAAATATCATCAGGCTACATGAGCTTTACATCTGCACTTTGGGATAACAAAAGAGGAAGCTAGGAGCATAGTAAAAGCCTGTACAGGTTGCCTTCCTTTCCATGCTCCTACACTCTTTCCAGGGAAGAATCCTCGTGGTTTGAGGCACAATGAAATTTGCAGATGGATGTATCCATTATAAATCTTTGGCCATCTATCTTTTATTCATGTTGTAGTGGACATCTTCTCAGGATTTACTTTTGCAGTACCAGCAGCAAAAGAGATAGCCCAGGTTGTCATTGAATTCCTTACACAGGCCTTTGCAGTTATGGATGTGCCACAAGTAATGAAAACAGATAATGGACCTGCAGATACTTCCAAACATTTTGCACACTTTTGTGTACAGTATCAGATTTCACGCACCACTGGCATACCTTTCAATACTCAAAGACAAGCAATAGTAGAAAGGAGGAACAGAGATATCAAGAGTCTTCCCCAAAAATAAAAGAGGGAGAGCCACAGATAACCCTAGTGAACTTCTAAACTTAACTCTTTATAACTATTATTTTTTTTTATTTTTTATTTTTGATAGACTCACTGGCTCTGGCAGAAAGGTGTTATAATCTGCCCAAAGGGCAATGTCCAATGCCAGCAGCTACTGTATCTTTAAATAATCACCAGGTGATGGGGAAAGATCTGGAGAGCAGTGAATGGAAGGGATCAGACAGACTAACCACTTGGGACAGAGGGTTTGCTTATGTCTCTACAATTAGAGAAGAAATCTGATTGGTGCTGTCACACCATATCTGCCTTGCCCATTTGAGAGTGATGGAAAAAGAAAAGATCATTGAAAAGAAAGGGAAGACCTAAGAAATTTCAGGAGGTTTCATCTTTGACTATGTCCATCACTGAAAGAACATGGTTGTTACCCTTATGTATATGGCAATTGACTAATGAACATTACCATGACCATAAAAGTAATTGTTAATCAGATTGCTGCAGGACTTCAAAACTTGCTAGAATCATTGGATTCCCTGACATATCAAGTGATGAACAATAGATTGGTTTTGGACTGTCTTGTGATTGCTGAAGGAGCTATATGTGTGGTTGTGAATTCCCCTTTTTGCATGTATATCAAATGTACACTGTCTACATGAAAGGCTCAATAGATGACAGAAATAACAATAGTTATTTTCTATATCTTCCTTCTGGGATTCATGGAAGTCTTTTATGGTCGCTTGTTTATTCATATTGCTTTTTATATTACTGCTTACTTGTGTGATTCCTCCCATGCTGATGGATTTAATCACTGGGGTATACTTGCTTCAATTAAAACAAAACAAAGTGGGAGAAGTAGAGGGCCACAGATAGTGGGAAAACTCTGGGTGAGGTAAAAAACCCTTCAGCCCAATCAGGGAACCTGCTGACAATGTGTGGTTTGGCATCCTCCTTGGGGGTGACTTGGCCTTCTTGAGAAGTCAAGGGCATGACAACCTATGTGGTAATTAAAGCAGAATTACACTAAGTGGCAAAAAGACATCTACACACAATAGCAAATTGTTTATGTAGTCCCACATTTGAAGTATATATTTAGGGCATGCACAGAATGCTATAGTTATATAAGGAGATTAGGGTATATAAGGCTGAGGGAATTTGGAATATTATTTTACCATCCATATAAGTCCCCCCTTTTCACTCCTCTCCTAAGATCAAGGACTCAGGCTGGTACTAAGATCCTCCAGTGAGCTAGTACAGACATTACAGTTATTTCCTTAGGATACAGACCAAACAGTGGGACAATTGCCTCAAAGGGCATACGCAGTTCTGTAGCTTTTTGGGCTCAGGTCCAGATTGCTATACAGAATGGCCACCAACAATTCTCCAGTGTCCCAGTTCTCCCATATTCCCTCCAACATCCATCATCACTTTTTCGTGTGATCCTAGCCAATCTGAGAGGTGTGAGTTGCTACCTCAGAGTTGTTCTGACTTGTATCTCTCCAATCAGTAGTGATCTAGAGCATTTTTTTTTTACATGGCTACAGATGGTTCCAATTTCCTCATCTGAAAATTGTTCATTTTCCCATGAGCAAGTTATACTTTTGCAATTGTTTAAATTTGACTATATTTGAATGAGAAGTGGGTTCATACTGTCTTGGCAGGTAGACACATAAATATTTTATTTTGTCCATAATTATTTTAAATGGAATTTTTCTTTGTATCTTTTGCTGATGGGCTTTTTCAGTAATATCTAGAAATGTTGATGATTTGTGTAGGTTTATTTTATATCCTGCAAATTTGCTAAAGCTGCTAATTGTTTCCAGTATATTTTTGGATGATTTTGTAGGATTCTCTAATTATATTATATCATCTACAAAGAATGATAGTTTTATTTCCTCATTGTGCATTTTAATTCCTTTACTTTCTTTTTTTTCTTATTGCTAAAGCCAATATTTCTAATGCAATGTTGAACAATAGTGATTGTTGGGGCTGTCTTTTAAGAGCTCACATTGTGTGAGCCCTTTGATCTCAGAGGCAAGATGAAAGAGGCAGGGGAATTCATAGGGTGTGAAAAGAGTTCCAGTTTATTATGCCATACAGCCTTATTGTCATACAGTTTTGCAAGCTTGATCACCGTAGGCAATCCCCAATCACCATTCAGAGAAGAAGCTTGTGGACATTGTGTATGCATGGTATCTGCAAATGGGAGGAGAGCCAACCCATCCATGCCAGCAATCTGTTCACAAGTGAGAGGCCTTGTTAAGGCATCCCTGCTCACGAGCAACTAGCTATGACCCTCAGGCTCAACTCATTCCCATGCCATGCACCAGTGCTCCGTGCTCAACAAGGGCATTTCTGCAACATGGCAGAAAACTTATTGTGCACCACAGGTCAAGGTGGCCTCTGTATTCCCTCTCAACAGGGTCCCCTACCCCAGCAAGTGATGATAATGGGCACTGTTGTTTTACCCATGATTTTATTGGGCATGTGTCCAGCTTCTTTCTCTTAAAAATAATGCTTTCTATTGGTTTTAAATAGATACTGCTTATTGTGTTAAGGAGAGCTCTTTTTATCCCTATGTGCTCTAGTGTTTTTAATAGGAATAGGTGGTGTATTTGTCAAAAACATTTTCTGCATCTATTGTTATTATCATATGATTTCTGATGGTTTTGTTATTGATATGGTTGATTATGGTAATTTTTTCTGATATTGAAATAGCCTTGCATTGCTGGTATAAATTCCACATGGTCATAGTATATAATCCTAAGTTGCTTGTAACCTCTCTGCTTATATTTTATTTAATTATTTGCATCAATATTCATTAGGGAGATTGGTTTGTAATTTTCTTTCTCTTTTTTGCCTTTTTCTACTTTAGGTAATAGTACCATATTTTTGTCATATACAGGATTTCAAAAGACTCCTTCTTTACCTATTTTTCCAAATAGTTTGCATAGTATTATGTCAAAGAGATTCCAAAACATACAAGGATCTAAATGTACAAAAGTATTTATAACACCTCTTTTTGTAGTGATAAAGAATGAGAATGGATGCCTATTAATGGGCAAATGGGTGAATATATTGAGCTAATAGAATGTTATTATGTAAGAAATGATGACCAGGATGCTTTCAAAACAACTGGTAATACATGAAATGATGAAAAGTGAAATGAGCAGAATGAAAAGAATATTGTAATTAGTAAGAGCAATATTGTACAATGATTAACTGTGAATGACTTAGCTATTCTCAGCCATTTTAATGATCCAAGATAATTCTAAAGGACTTGTAAATGTCCTTTGTAAATGCTATCCCACCCTCTAGAGAGAAAAACAGTGATGAAGTCTGAATACAAATCAAAGCATGGCTTAAAAAAACCTGACTATTTGACATGAGATGGCTTGTCAGCATTCCTTCACAATATGAGTAATATTTATATATTTTTGCATGACTATTCATATGCAACCTACACTAAAGTATTTGCCTTCTTGATGAAGTTTTAAGGTAGTGATGGAAAATATTTGAAATTCAATTTTTTTAAGTTACTAAAAATTTCTTTTACACGCAATTAGAAAATGTTTTGAAATATGTCTAAAACTTTTACTATGGTGGCTTTTTTGAGATTGTTTTTCTTTGTACATGTCAACAAAACTCAGTACCAGGTTGAAAACTCAAAATTTGTTGAATTTTATCTCCTGCTTCAATCCTGAAGTATGTTTGTTTTTTAATGATCTAGTGCAAAAAGTGTCATTCCAATTTTTTTTAAATGGGGCTTGTATAAAGAAAGATGGCAAGATGGTGATTCAATCATCAGTGGAGGGGATTAAATGGGATGTTAAAATGCTTTTGACAAGTTTGGCAATTATCCACCAACTGTTCATGTTTATACTTACATATCATTGGTTTAATGCAATCATAATTACAATATCATAAGCCATTAACTAGCATAAAAATTCTTTAGCATAAAGACATAACATGACATAGTATATATATTAATACATACCCATTTGGGGTAAGATGTAAGAGCACCTTATGGAGTCTGCTGAGGGAGCAAACACCAAAGGTTTCTTGTAAAGAATATCAACCTGGGAAGAGAAGAATTCAATGAAATCACTGTGAGAAAAAAAAAAAACAGAGGGAAGACAACATACTGGTAGATCCATTGTATGTTTTTGCATATGGAGGTCTTAGACCTTGAAAATAAGCATTTGCTTTCTTGTTGCATTTTGCTTCCTAAGAATTTTATTTTTCTTCTTATATTTTGATTACTATCTTCAATATATATATATATATATATATATATATATAGGTAAATGTTTGTGTTAATCTTATGCCAAGCTAAGCTGCTTTCAATGAGATGAAAAATTTATAAATGTAGGTAGTGTCCCATAGATCTCATTTTCTTTAGCCAAGGATTTCATCACTCCAGGCTACTTAAAGATTGCTGTAGGGTCAGGCTTACAAACATGATTTATTTTTCTCCTTTACCATGCTATTTATTTGTTATGTGAATTCACTTTTTGATTCCAGAGTTTCCTCATAGCCTTTTTTATCTCTGTGTTTCTCAGGATATATATTAAAGGATTTAACAATGGGGATATCATAGTGTAGAATACAGCTACTGCCTTATCTATAGACAGAGTGACCACAGGCTTTAGGTACACAAATATACAAGGCAAAAAAGATAAGACAACTACAGTAATGTGGGAGATACAGGTGGAAAGGGCTTTGCGTCTTCCTTCCAGACTGTGATTCTTCAGGGAATGGAGAATAACAACATAGGATACTGTCAACAAAAGGAAGTTTAACAGACAAATGAAACCACTGTTGGCTGCCACAAATAGACCAAGGACATGAGTGTCCATGCAGACAAGATTAAGCAAAGGGTACAAGTCACACATGAAATGATCTATAATGTTAGGTCCACAGAAAGGGAGCCAGATTGTGAAAAGAATCTGAATTGTTGCATGGAAAAAGCCCCCTATCCAAGCTACAATCACAAATAGGAAACACAATTTCCTGTTCATAATGACCATGTAGTGGAGTGGCTTACAGATGGCTACATATCTATCATAGGCCATTATCATGAGCAGGATGATTTCAGTACCTCCAAAGATGTGCTCTGCATAGACCTGGGTCATGCATCCATTAAAGGAGATAACTTTCTTCTCATGGAGGGAATCCATTATGAGTTTAGGAGCTGAAGAAGATGAATAAACTGTGTCTATGAAAGACAAGTGTGCCAAGAAGAAATACATAGGGGAACCTAAAGTATGACTGGTGGTAATGGTGATCACAATGAGCAGGTTGGCTGCCAGAGTTACCATGTATAAGATGAGAAATACTATAAAGACTATTTTTTGCATCTTTGGATTCTGTGTAAGTCCTAATAAGATGAATTCAGTCACATTTCTTCCATTATCCATGTATGTAGTTTAGGCAGAGAACGTGAAAATGAGAGTCACCTTATCTGCAATGAAAAGCCAAGTATTATAGGATGTCACATGGACCAATGACTAAATCTTGAACAGACCAATAATTAAATTATCTTAATAATCAACTGTTCTATTGGTAAAGATCTCCAGTGCTGAAAGTTTCCTGATCTCTAGGTTACTGATTTCCATCTTTAATAACCCCGATTATTCTTTTTCCTACCCAACAGAACCATTGGATCATTGGATTGGAAGAGATCTTCCAAGATGAATGTCAAGGATATTTTTAGGGAGAAGGCAATTCTGTTAAAAATTTCCCCATGTTAACATCATCTTAAAATCTTTCAAAAGCCAGGCATTGTTTTGACAATCTTTATTTCTTCTTGGCATTCTAGGAACAGCGAATAATATAGCAGGGATACCTGTGCCCTGATTTTTATTGTAATCTGTCAGAGAGAAGGATCTTGTTGAGGGAAAATCAGATGGTAGTACAATTCTATGCAGCAGATTTTCTCAGACAAGCAGATTCTGAGACAAACACAGGTGACAATGTTTTGTAGAACAAATAGCTAGGAATGCCTTTAAAGAAAATCTAAAATACACTGTGAAATTTAGAAGAAAAAAGTAATCAACTTTATGGGATCATGGTACATATAGTTTAACTTAATTATTTTTTAAAAATCATCTCTAAAATAAGTACTATAGAATTTCAATAGTATATATTTTATGAGTTTTTTTAGAGAAAAAATGTTTATCTGCAAAGACATATTCATATATGTATATATGCATGTCTAAAATGTGTACATAGAAATTTTTCTTGTCAAACACCTTTATAGAAAAGTGGGAAAACTAAGACTCAGAGAACATTAAGTGTCATATTTAAAATGAGCTGAGATCAGGCTTTATATCTCCTATCTATGTTGTAATCCTTCTCCTAAAATGCCACACCACTTTTCTTGATCTCAAAGCATAGACATGTTTATTATAGGTGCAAAGAATAGTAAAGAATACTAGTTGTGGAAGATTTATGAGAATTGGAATTAGAAGGGTCTTCAAGGGTCTATTTTAGTGCAAGACTCTTCAAAATTTAAATTTCGTCTATAAACTTTCCTTGCAGTAAGACAATAACCCTATAGGGAATCCATTGTCTAGATAAGGATCTTAAAATATATTGAGGCAATTTATTCAATTTCTGTAGTCTTTCTGAATATGGAATCAAACTTGCTGCTCTCCTGCTACCAATAATACCCACAAACTGATTCTAGCTATATTTTTCAGGGGTAGTAAGATGAAAAGTAATACATTTGTTTTCTATAACAATGTTGAGATAATGCAAGAAAATCATCAAATATTTCCCCCCCCAAGATTAACTCTTCTTTACAATAAATGTATTGAGTTTCTAAAGTCAATTCATCAGCTCAGTGGTTATAGTTTATTAATGATGTTGTTACCCCAAAATTTGATGGTATTTTCTTGACTTCTATATTCCTTGACTCTCCTACTTTTGTCAGGGTTTTGGTGCCAACTCCACTTGGATATTTATAATTTTGTTTCCATGTCTCTGATCTTTCCTGATTCCTCTTCATTCCTCTTCCCCAATTTGTTTCTTACTATTCTTCTTTGCCAGCTCATTATGCATTACTTTTCCCTAAATATGGATGGATTTCAAAAATCTTTCAACTTTTCCTTTTCAATTTCTATATTACATCTCTTGTTTATCTCTTCTACTCTTGTAATTACAAGTATCTCATCAAAGATAACTCAGGTACTTGCATATCTCTATTAATAAGGAGAGAGTTTCAGAATCATTATCTTTATTTCTCTTTTAATGGAGTATAAGTATTGATGTTAATAATCAGTTACAGAATGTAGTCATAAGACCATAGATAAAATAGATCTCAGAAATTATATAGTGCTCACCAAGTCCATCAAACTTATTTTTATAGATGAAGAAAATGAGGTCCAAAACTTTGAACAATTTGCCAGAGATCAAACATAAATGTTGGCATATTCAGCATTCAAAATCAGTTTACCTCACTCCAAATTGATTACACTTGCCACTGTACCATGATTCTTCCAAGTAATCCTTTCCAGTACATCAAAAGTAGAGAATAGAACTTATTCAAAATACCAGAGATCAAAAATTCACAGTGAAGTGGTTACTCTGATAATGAGATTTTTTTTTTCCATTCAGCCTTGCCCAAGAAAGATAAATAACTTAGAGTTACTTCCACCTCCAGACTGCTGAGTTTACAACACTACAATTTAGAGACCTTCCCATCTCAAATTAATGCCAAGAAAGAGGAGATATTGCTTTTAATTTTAGTTTTCACTAACAAATCCTTTAAATATGGTAAAAATATTTTCTATTAATAAGCTCATTTAAAATTCATATTTTTATTTTTATATTCATATCATATTCATATTTTTAGATCAATACTGAGCATTATTATTTCTATTATATAAATGAGAACTTAGGTGAAAAGAAATTAAATGACAATAAATCACAGTTTAATAAATGTTAAATGTCATATTTGAATCCAGTTCCTTTTTGACTTCAATTTAAGCACTTTATAATTCATACCAAATAGTCTTTTTAATTCAAGAGTGAATTTAGGAGTTCTTAAACTATCTACAATGGTGAAAAACTTACTTTTGTTGAAATCTGCTAATGATTCCTTCTAGTACGTTTAAGAGTATGGAGAAGATATTTCATTCCAGTCTTTAAAATTTATTATATTCCACGGTCATTTTCTTGGGCTTCCATCTTTACAATGATATCATTATATTATGAACAAGTGCTAATATGAAACATGTCTTGGAGAGAATATAGGAATAGTTTCATCATGAGTTTTCTTTCAGTAGATTTTTAAGGCAAAGTCAAGAAAGTGAGAAAGCAAAATCTTGCTTACAGAATGAACACTCTATTTAGCTTAAAATCAGAAAAAAAAGTTGGAACACTGTGTTGGAATAACTACTAATTGTACCTCAAGATATTCTGTTGTCCCTCTTTTCTCAGCACATTCTATTTGGTGACCTCATTATCTCTCACGGGTTCAATTAGGATGACTCCCAGAACTACATATCCAGTCCTAATACCCCTCCTGAGCTTCATTCCCAAACTACCAGCTTCCCTTGAGACATTTAGAACTAGATGCAGTTATAGAAATCTTAAACTTAATGTGTTTAAAATAGAATGGATTAATTTTTCTCATAATTTACTGTTTTTGCAAACTTTCTAATCCTGACTAAGCATACTATCATCAGTCCAATAACCTACACACACAACTTCAGAGTTTTTTCTTGAGTGTCCTTTCCCTCCAATATCCAAATCACTTCCTGACTCTCTCTTCCATATCACTCCCTTTCTGTGATCATGTTTTAATTTTCCCAGGTAATAACATAGATTAAACATTCATGACTTTCTTCAGGACTGTGTAAATATCCTAACAAATTCTTCTTTTGATTCAGAAATTTTGTCAATTCATTCAGTTTTAAACACAGGTAACAATGTGATATAGCTAAAATATGATACTGATTTTGTCACTCACCTCTTCAGTGAAAATCAGGAATTTTTTTTATTACCACTAACTAGGATTGAATGCAAACTTTTTGTGATTTAAATCCCTTTACTATGTGGATATGACACATTCTACAATCATAGTGTCAAAATCAAAAAGAAATAAATCCTTACATGACACATATTAATTTAGAACTTAGAAAACTACCATTTAATATCATCTATCTTATATTTTTATTATTTATTTTGTTAAATATGTCCTAATTATGTTTAATCTAGTTCTGGGGGCAACCTGTGAACCTTGAGTTTGATGGCCTTATTAAACAATAATGTTTTCCAATATTAATTCCCAGTCAATTTAGTTTGTTCTTTTTGTTGTCTTCAACTGGGTTGTTTCTTCAAAAGGCAACTCTTATTCTGGAACTATATTTCATCCTGAATAATAGAGAATATGTTGGGATGTTAGTGGAGAAAGTACAATGGAAAGATATGTCTGTCCTTCATCAATAGATCCATGTAGAAGATCAATGGAAGGAGTGTGGTGGTGTAATGCTCAGGCAGAAAATGATTCAGTATCACACATTGGAGATTAGTTAATACTTTATTGATATTAATTGAGAGTTCAGAATCCATAGTTATGGATCTGGGCTGCACAGACTATTGTCTCAAAGCACACAGTCCATTTAGATTGACAAACATGCCAGCTGACTGGATCTCAAGTAGGTCCAGCAAATAATAGGTTTACTCATAGGATTCTTATAGGATTTCCAGGAACAAAGAACTCACAAGGCAGAAGGAACAGAAGGAGGGGTTGAGCACTGGGGGTGGGGGAGAGATGGAAGGAGGAACTGAGCTTCAGGAAAAGACTATCAATTTAGTTCTGACAGGGGTAGTAAAGGAAGCTTGAGAAGGAACTAGGAGATAGTAAGTCTGAAGCCAAAAGATAAGGAATATGTTTTTGGATGGACCATCTGGAGGTTTTATGACTCCTTTAGAATGCTAGCCCAATTATTTCTCATGGTCAGGAAGTGGGGGGATTTGCTGATGAGGCAGAACAATTAAGGGAAACTGAAACAGAGCAATTGAGGGATACTGAGACATAGAACTGTGGCACAACATTCCACGCTCTCTCTCCTGAATATTCAAATCATTGAATCACTTTCCCCCAGATACCTGGAAGGTTTCAGCACCATGATTTTGACTGACCCTACCAGGAGCAGATAAACCAATATAAACTAGAAAATGTGCAAGGACCTATGGTGATGGCAAATAACTTCCTGATAGCCCCAGAGCTGTTAACAGCCATCCATAGTCCTTCCTGTTGCAAGCTTGTCAGGTCCTCTGCAGTTCTGGAGTTCCCTCACACAATAACATATCCTGAAGGTAACATTGTGATCAATTGGATAATGCAGATACAAACTATCCATTATAGTAACAGTCACCCAAAATCTTTTTTTTTCCTGAGGCAATTGAGGTTAAGTGACTTGCCCAGGGTCACACAGCTAGGGAATGTTAAGTGTCTGAGATCAGATTTGAACTCAGGTCCTCCTGACTTCAGGGCTGGTGCTCTATCCACTGTGCCACCTAGCTGCCCCAGTCACCCAAAATTTTAACCCAACATTTTCCATCCTTAAATCCAAAATAGAACGATAGGGACCCAATCAGAATTGTACAGTAATAAACAGTAATAGGGAATTCAATCAGAATAGTACAGTAATATACAGTAATAGGGGACCCAAGCAGGATAGTACAAAAATACACAGTCAGAGTTTAACAGTCAGTTATCAACCATCCTCAGTTCCCCCAAATCACAAACATTTAGGAGCAAAGACAATGTCTCTTTAAAAACTGCTTCATGCTGAGAAAAGAACTTTTTGTCCAGGGAGGGGGTTGGGTGTAGTGAAACTACAGGCAGTGAGCTGATCAAGGTCCTAGAAGCAGATCAGTATGGCTATAACTCAACCAAAATCTAGAACAAAAAAAAATCTAACAAATAAATGTTAGAACAGTATGAGACAGAAAGACTAGTTCACAAAATGTGGAGAAGCCAGCATAGATGTACCAGCAGCTTCCATGCAAGGAGACAGGTTTGTCTCACAGGACAGACAAATGGCTGTCAGGTTGCAGTTCCCATAAACAAAAAGCAGTTAGATCTAACAGACAACTGTGCTAATTGTCCTCTCATTATGCAGAAACCTTTAAGGATCTGAATATCTACAGACACAAATATCCAGTAACAGATAGATGACCAGGCTGAATACTCATGTGCTGAAGCATAATGATTACATATAACCAGATTGGAAACAGCAAAATATGACATAATTGAAAATCCTATTAACTGTTACTCTGATCATAGAAATTAGTTACAGGAGGAAAAACAGGGACATGGCTATACCATAACATAATCAGTCAAAACTGATCATTCAGTACATACAGGACACAGGATAAAATAGCCTTAACTCAGTTTATTCCAGGTTATTGTCCCAGTAATTTTCAGAAAGTGGAGCTGTAAAAAAACTAAATAATAGTAGCAATAAGCCCAAGAAATTTAACCTCCAATAACAAATCCCATTAACCAAAGTTTCATATGAATCCTAAATAGGCATTTACCATGATCTTATATTAATAACAGTAAGAGATTTGTCCACTGAACTTTCTGGGACTTATCTTTCATATCTAAATAGATGTTTCATAAGGTGAACATTACAGATAATTTGGCTTTTAAAATACCAAATACCTAAAAAAATTCCAAATTGCATATTGTCCAGAACAGAAACATTTTCAAAAGGACAAAAGCAAAAGCTATTATTCTGAGTCTTTCTAGATAATGAATACAATTTTAAGATGACTCAATACAATCAATTAAAACTCATACAGAATATCCCATTTTCACATAAAAGAATCAGCAAGATTATTTACAATTAAACTTTTGGAATTAACCCTACAAAATTATGGATCTCTTTTGTTATCATATTTTTTAAATAAGGAGACAATACTGCACCTAAATAAACAAATATTCAGTCAATGAACATCATGCAAAAGCTGGCCCTTTAAAAAAACTCTCTGCTTCCCAAATACCTTTCTGACACTGTCTTTCTCCTTTTCCTTTGTCTCTCAATCCCTTATCCCATTCATATAAACCCGCTTCTTGTTTCCTGTCTTTTTCCTTTCCTTTGCTTCAAAACTTTTAAGATTCACAATATAGTGAATATCTAAATAATTGCATAAAACTCACACACATGTTCAAAATTAAAGTTGACAAAATTTAAAGCATGACTCATAATGTTTACCAATTACTCAGTATGTTTCAGAAGGTAACAAATTATCAGGACTCTTTTTTTTAAAACAAGCTTTTTAAAAACATGAAATCAAATCAAATACAGCTTTTAGAAATGCTTTTCTTTCAGTATTAATGGTTTAATATTCAAAGAAATTTCTAAGATCTTATACCCAAAATAAACAATTTAGCATGCACAAGGCAACAGAAACCATAAAAACCAAATACCCATAAGTTCAAAAGGATATGGCTTTTTTCTTTCCTCACTTAAATAAATGTCCTAAATTTCAATTGAATGTTGCAGGCAAACTAAATTAACATTTGGTTGTATGTATACATGCACATACAGACACACACACATACACACACACACACACACACACACACACACACACATATATATATATATATATATATATATATATCTGCGCACACACACAAAACATACAATTTTAAACTGGGTCTCCCCAAAACTTTTTTCTCCCAAGTTTTTTTTTTTTTTTTTCTCCAACACTAAGTTAATTGACATCAACTTCCTTTATTCTCTCTCCACCTTCCTCCAGACCGAGCTGTTATTCCAGTAAGGAATAATTTATTGCTGCCTCACTATCAGGCTTTTTTAAATAGTTCTTTAGCCCTTTGTTTTTATTTCTAGCAGGCTTTCAGGGAGGGGGAGGAACCTCTCTGCCAATATTTTAAAGATAGCCAAGCTTTTCTATTCCTGCTATTTTCAAATTAATAACCCCAATAAGAAATTTTAAAACCCACAAGCATTTTCAACTCTGAAATGATCAATTGCCACATTTCTCATTGTTCTTAACACACAGAATTCCTTAAATCAACAAACAGTCCAATGCTGACCACAGACACTTAAAAGTAAAAGGCCAACTCCTCCTTTTCTCAATAATGCCATAAGAGGAGAGGGGGGGTTTGACCAACCAAACAGACTGACAAATCTTAAATACAGACTACACAGACACAGAAGTGAAAGGCAAACTCCTGCTGTTCAGGAATGCCTTGAGAGGAAAGGGGAGTTTAGAGCAACCAAACAGACAGACAAATACACAGACACAGAGAAGCAAAAGGCAAACTTCTGCTTTTCTTGGGAATGCCCTGAGGGAGGTTTTAAGTTAACAGCCTCTCCCTCTCTGATATTCAAATTGAGCCTTTCAAACAAGCTTCCAGGCTTCAGTCTGGTATTCTCTACCTTCACAGAGAGTGCCTAGAACTCAAATTTGTATTGTCCAGTCCCAGATAGGGCTCTCCACCTTCATGGAGAGTTCCAGGACTTCAGATTCGTGTCCTAAGACACCCAAACTTATGGCAACAAGTGCCCAGAATGCACCCAGGCCCAGATATAGTGCTTTAAAAGCACTCAGAACCTGAGGATATTGTGTGGCATCCCACCAATATCTCCCAGACTTGACACTTATAACCATTCTTTTTTCCATATTTGTCACAAATATTGAAATTATTTCATTTTGTTATAGTTTAATTAAGATAAAGTGTTCCTAGACGTGTTTTTTTTGTTTTTGGTTTTTTGGTTTTTTGGTTTTTTTTTTTTTTTTTTTGTGAAAAAAGAAGTTAAGAAAGGGGCATGTCCCATAAGGAGAAATGAATGGCCATTTTAAGTAGTAAGTTAAGTAAGGGATAAAGGAAATAAGAGACTCCAATTTTGTGACTCAAGGATCTGTGGATAATATTATAGGAATTGATGATAAAGTAAAAGCATAGATGGCATAAACTACTTGATTATAAGGACTCTTTTATTTTATTCTGATAAAATAAAATTAACTCTATATATATTAAAAAGAAATCTCCAACATCATTCTAATTTGTCAAGTAACTAATAAGAAGTCTTATTTATAAAGCTCATGAATCTGAATACAAAGAACACTGAATTCTTGATTTTAATTAATATCTTAAACTTTCTTTATGTATATTGTCAACCTAACTTTGTCTAAGAGCTTATAAATTAAGTAATTGACATCTTTAATTACTTTTTCCTAAATAGCATGTAAGATCATGGTAGGAGTTACAATGATGCCTTGTCATTAAATATTTTTACTGAGCGTTTTATGCATTCCCCTTGATACAGAGAATTGAAAGTAAAGAATCTCCACAGAAGAAAGAGATCATATCCTTGTTTATTTTTACATGTTCCCTAACTTTTACTTTTTTCATTTAAAAAAATATATATAATATATATCAATGAAAGCTTCTTTCCTTTCTTTTCGATTTCTCACTATGATAAAGAAAATAAATGTGTTGCAAACATGAATAATCAATAAGTCAAATTACTCCATTTATAATGTAAAAGAAGCAAAATTTCAACAATTACATGTCTAGAACCTCTTTCATAAAAGTGAATAGTATGATTTTTCATGAGTACTCTGTAATCATTTAATATTTTAATATTCATTATGTACTTTCTATTTGCCAATCACTGAGATCAGTGCCAGGGATACAAATAAGAAAAAGAAAGAATTTCTGCCTTCACAGGGCTTTACAATCTAAAAGAGAAAGAAAGCACATGAAACCAAGCTGAAAAATAAGAGGAATTATTCCTGATTAAATAGAATTGTATCTATACATATTAAAAGAAAGTCTCCAACACCATTCTAATTTATCAAGTAACTAATCAGAAGTCCTATTTGTAGAGCACCAGAATTGTGGTGGAATTGAAGCTATATAGAACTACTGAAAAAAATGTACTTATCAAGTTTATGAGGCTTCTAAAAATAAGGCATTGGAAGGAGTTTAAAGCTCTAGGTAGAGAGGAAAAGAAACAGGATAAATTGAGAAGGTTTACAGATAAACATCTGAGTTTTTTTTAATGATGCTAAGATTGTAGATGATCATCTTATCCTGAGGATAGAAGGTTGTTCCCTGGATCTGAAGTCTAATGGAGTTCCTGATAAAATGAAGCTCCAGACCCTAGTTTTAAGGTTTTCCAAGTTATTTATTATATTATTCTCCTGATTCTGCCTACTTCACCGAATAATATGTCTGTTTTTTTAATCTTTCATTCATTTATTTAATAAATGATTTTTAATAATAGCTTTTTTATTTTCAAAATATATGCAAAGATAATTTTCAACTTTCATTCTTGCAAAACCTTGCATTTCAAATTTTTGTCCTTCCCTTCTTTTCACAATTTCCCCTTGACAGCAAGTAATCCAATATATGTTAAATATGTGCACTTTTACTCTACATATTTGCAAATTTAACATGCTGAACAAAAAAAAATCAGATCAAAAAGAAAAAAAATGATAAAGAAAAAAAGCAAACAGGGGCAGGTAGGTGGCACAGTGGTTAGAGCACCAGCCCTGAAGTCAGGAGGACCTGAGTTCAAATCTGGTCTCAGACACTTCCTAGCTGTGTGACCCTGGGCAAGTCACTTAACCACAATTGCCTCAACAAAAAGCAAAAAAAAAAAAAAAGAAAGAAAAAAAGCAAACAACCAAAAAGTAAAAATACTATTTTGTGATCCATATTCATTCTCCACAGTACTTCTTCTAGTTCCCAATGACTTTCTCCATCACATGCCTTTAAAAAATGTTTATTAAGCATCTATGATGCTCAAGACACTATACTGAGTCTTGGGGTTATGAAAAGAGGCAAAAAAATAGTCCCTGCTCTCAAGGTGTTTACAATCTATTGGGAGAACCATATGTAAATAAATCTATATAAAGCAAAGTATAAATACAAAGTAAATGAAAGGAAAAAATCACTGGAATTGAGAGGGATTAGGGAAGACTTTCTATACAACACAGAATTTCATATGAGATTCAAAGGAAGCTAAGAAGGTCATTAGTGGGGGCAGAGGAGGGAGTATGTTTTCAAAATGGAGGATAGTCAGAGAGAATATCTAGAGCCAAGAGCTAGTGTCTTGTTTCAGAAATTAGACCAATGTCACTGTATGGAAGAATACATGTTGGGAAGTAATATATGAGAAGACTTGAAAGAATTTTGAATGCCAACCAGAACATTACAAATTTACTTAAGAAGGTAAGAGTCTGACACTGGATTTAATTGACTTTGTGCATATGTGTGGAGGGGTGTTGATAGGGAAATGGTTGGACCTATGTTTTAGGGTAATCATTTCATATATGAATAAGGAATAGATTGGCATGAAGAGAAACATTAAATAAACAGACATTCCACTAAGTAGGGAGTAAGTTGATGGTGGCTTGCATTAGAGTGGAGAAGAGTGACAGGAAAGAAGGGGAACTATTTCAGAGATATTCCAAAGGGAAAATCAGTACACCTTCACAACAAATTGGATATTGAAAGTGAGAGATAGTAAGGAATCCAGTTGTATTTTATGTTGGAATTCTGAGGAACTAAAAAGATGATGTTGTTCTTTATAGTAATAGAAAAGATAGGAGGAGGAGGACTTAGGGGGAAAAATAACATCCTCAGTTTTTAGTAGTTAAATTCATAGGATATGATGAGGTCATCAAGTGAAGAAGTGTTGTGTCTAGACTAGCTTTCTGGAGGATCTTGGTATCAGTTCGAGTCCTTGGTCTTAGAAAAGGAGTGATGAGGTGGGACTCACATGGATGGTCAAGCATGGAGTCTGTTTATTCCAAATTCTCTCAGCCTTATACACCCTAGTATCCTTACATAACCATAGCAACACCGTGCATGTGCTAACTATGTACATTGCATGCAGGACCACATAAACAACTTGCTATTATAAGTAGATAACTCTTTGCCACTTGATATCACTCTGCTTCAATTATAACACAAGTTGTCACTGTTCCCTGACTTCTCAGGAAGGCAGAAAGCCCTTAGGGGAAATGGGGAACCGAATCAGACATTGTCAGTAGGTTGTCTCTGGGCTGGAGTGTCTTATACCTCATCCAGAGTTCCTCCACTATCTGTGGTCCTCTGCAAAGAAGTATAAGAGGGGAAAAGAAGAGAGCCCTGGAGAAACTCATGAATGATATTTATGATAAGAGGAGAAAACCTAGAGGAAGATACAGCAAAAGAGACAGAGAAAGTGCTGGTAGAGAGCTAAAATGGAAACCAGGAGAGAATGGTGTCCTGAAAATACAGAGAAGAAAGTATCAAGAAACAGAAAAATGTCAACAGGGTCAAAGGATGAAGAGAGTTCAAGGAGATTGAATATTGAGGGGAAAAACTATTTAATTTGTCAACTAAGAAACCATTAATAATATTACAGAGAAAAATGTTGATGCAATTATAGAGTTAGAAACCAGATTGTAAGAGGCTTAAGAAGAGAGTGAGGAAAAAAAAAATAGAGATGTGTTAGAGAAACTTTTCAAGGAATTAAGTTAAAAATGGCAGAAAATATATAGGAAAATAGCAAGCAGGGAAGCAGTGAGAGATTTGGGGGGCATGGGTATATTTGTACACAGTAGCAAATAGCAAAGGGGTGAAAAAGGGAGATAGAAAGACAGAAAGGAAGAGTGAGGGACAGAGAGGAGGAGGATGGAGAAACTCATGCATACACACACACACACACACAGAGAAAGAGACAAGCAGACAGAAAGACAGAGACAGACACAGGCACAGACAGACACAGACACAGACACAAAAAAGAGACAGAAGCAGTGAGACACAGCGAGAGAGATTAAGTAAAATAATAGAGATCAAAGAGGGACAATCAGTTGGAGGAGATGGAATGGAATGAAATCATGAGACAAGTAGAAGTTATAAAGTTTTTATAAAGTTATAAAGAGTGAAAAAAGAGTGATGGAAGAGACAGTTGCAGAAGGTAACTGTGATGGGAAAAGAGAAAAAAGGGAAAAGTAGTTCAAAGTGAATAGCATTTTTTCTATAATATATTTGATAAGTTCTCAACTGAAAGAGTGCGGAAAAGAAAAGTCGTGTAAGGTTAGAGGATGGATGGAAACTTTGAAAACACCACCTTTGAGAGGAAGATAGAGCATTGGTAAGGGAGGTATTGTATCACTGTCTAAACCAATAAAGACAGCTTAAGCCATGTAGCATAAGTTTAGAGTGGAAATCATACTTCTCATGTTTTTTATAGCACAATTCCATTAGCATTTTGGAGTCAGAGGTTATGCATACTTTAATGACTTGTTTGACTTTGCTTGAAATTGCTTTCCTGAATTACTAAACCAATTGAACATTCCAATAATAATAGATAATGTGTTGGTTTTCCAATATTTGCCATTTATCTTTTTTACAACTTTACCAAGATGATGAATATAAGGTGGAACCTCAGAGTGGTTTTAATTTTAATTTCTTCCATTATTAGTGATTTTAAACAATTTTTCCATTACTATTTTTAGTTCAGATTTGAATTTCATTTTAGAGGTGTTTCTTTTCTTTGAAAATTTATCATTTGGGGAATGTTTACACTTTTTTTTTTAAATTTGACTTTTGAGAGCAGCTAGGTGGTGCAGTGGGTAGAGCACCAGCCCTGAAGTCAGGAGGACCTGAGTTCAAATCCAGTCTCAGACCCATAACACTTCCTAGCTGTGTGACCTTGAGCAAGTCACTTAACCTCAATTAGCTCAGCAAAAAATAAAATAAAATAAAACTTTGACTTTCACCATATATAATCATTATAAAGGTGCTGGTGAAAATCACCACAGAAGCAATCTGAATGTCTGACTTGGGGATATTCAAGCTGACTCAACTGATCCCAAGTCAGACATTGGGATGTTCAAGCTGACTCAGTTGATTTAGAAGATCCATATCATTGCAATGGGGCTCTGAAGCAGTATGAAATGAGAAGCAAAACTAAGCAAAATCAAATGCATCAAAAACAACAGCAAAATAGGGATCTTACTGTTCCCTGTTCCTTCCAAAATGAAAAAAAAAATAACATAACCTCTTTCATTTACTTCTGTAAGAGAAAAAACATCCATACTGAATGTATACTCATTCATTATTCCTTCTACTTGATGGTATACTTGAGCACAACTTTTACTAAACTGATAAATTCTAATTGAATCAGTAAAGTAAGTGGGTAGTCAACTACGAATCTATAGTTGTTGACTTCCACTCAGTCAGTATGGAGGATACATCATAATTGCTATTATTCCCTGATTCTGTCCCTCATGTAGTCCACCAAATATTTGGTAAGGCAGATACTAAAATTCAGAAGGCTTCTTTCTAATTGGCATATTTAATCATCTCACTTCTAGTGCACATAACTGAAGTCTCCAATAAAGAGAGAAGAATGAACACAACATGCATTCATTGTTTCACAAACTCATTCCCAAAGTAATAGATCTTCTAAGGCAAAGTACTTCTGACACTGTTGATAATTAATTCTTCTGAGAATATAGCTCTGGGTATGAAAATAGGTCCCTGAACTTTTATAGGATTCCATTTAGATATGTTTTTCAATGTCTAGATAACGGCAGATGAGTTATAAACATAGATGGTCATTTCAATTCATTTCTTTTTGTTGTCATCAGGGCACATATAGAATTCTTCTTAGTATCTGTTTTGTTTTGTTTTATTTTGTTTTTATTGTTAGAGAAGTATTACTGAATAAGGCTTTTTTCCTAGATCTAAGGTGAAAGAGATCCTGGATACAACAACCCTCAGAATATTTCCATTAATCACTGACTAACTCAGAGGTTGAACAGCTCTGCCACCAGAGGAAATATCTCTACCCAATGGAAATATCATCATGAAAGTGAAAATTCATTGGAATAAATGAAAAAGCATCTCTATCCATACATCATAATAGGGTAAGTTTCACCCCTCACCCCCCACAAACTCTAGTGGACCTGATTCTTTTATTCATACATTTCATAGCATTTCTTTACAAAGATTTCATTTATTATTTTCAAAGAAATTTAATATACAACCATGAGGTCCTGAATGGTGTTTTCAACCAAGAGAAATTAAAAAAACTGATCCTGGAAGCAAGCAGCCAGAAGTTTCTGACAGTGATAAGTTTAGCACTTTGGTCCCACCCTTTGGGGAAGTAGTCCAGTCAAAAATCCCACCCTTTGTAGAGGTCTTGAGCAATTTCATCTTGCCATGTTATGTCAGGAATCACAGTAATGTCCCTGAGGTTAAATTTTCCCTTTAAAATCTACTTATGGGCCATCCCATGGCTGCTGCCTTTCTTTGAGTCAGTCTGCCGTGACAGGCACTCCACCTCCTGGTGTCTTTCCCTTTCTCCTTCTCCCATGTTGCATGGTATCTGCCCCAACTCCACTAGGCTTCCTAACTCCACTAAGCTTTTCCTCCTCACAGCTAATTAACTCTGTTAGGATGCTAAGTCCCTTTCAGGATTTAGCCTGGCAGCTAAGGGCATAACCTGACTTTGTGGGGTGCTCCCTTTCTATTGGGTAATTGTGAGTCCACTAAGGAACTTGTCATTTATACGTTTTCCTAACTTATTTCATATTTACCCTTCCCAGTGTCTATTGCCTATAACCTATTCCTCTAAATACATCTATCTTTTGCCAAAGAATATGTCTGTTACAAATTCTTAACATGACTGAACCCCAGCTTTTGGTGCCTGCCATCATTTGATGCTAAATCCAATATCATATATCACATCATATAGAACAATATTTAATTCTTAAAACAAGCTTAGAAGTGAATAAGGTAAATACAGAAATTTTTAAAAATAAATTGCAGTTTCAGAATATTTTATTTTTGATTCAGTTGCTGACTCTTCATCTCTCTGAGTTTCCATTTATTCCCCTATAAAATGAAAATAATAAAATTTACAAAGGCAAACACTTGGGGATGTGTGAGAAAAAAAGTTCTTGGTAAACCAATTGGTCTAAATTAGCATACCAATGAGACATCAGGAAAAGGAACTAAAAACAAAGAAAGTATAAATAAAACAAAGGCAGAGGAAGAGATTTCAAGACATATCTTCTAACTCTCACACAAAACTATAATGATCTAAGGAGCAATTTTAAATTGGAATCATCCAAAATTTAAAAGATTCATTAAATAAACATCACAGAAAGTCATAACAAAATATTAGCCATTAGATATAACATTGTAAGGTAAGGTAACCATGTGAACTGAAGCTACACTTTCCACCTCAGAATCTAGAGGAAAATTTCAAGGCATAATTTTTAATATAAATGATAAAAAAAAAAAAAAAAAAAAAAAAAAAAAACCATCACCACCACCACCACCACCACCAACAACAACAAACCT
>JAJPUD010013778.1:0-22147 GCA_023553655.1 Myrmecobius fasciatus
TGGCATAATGGATAGTGCACTATATTTGAAGCCAGGAGACCTGAATTAAAATTCACTCTGAAGTACATACTAACTTTGTATCTCTGAATAAAGTATTTAATATCTATATACTTTTTCTCAATTGTAAAATTGTATATGATATATCTTGCAGATTTCTTCTGAAGATCAAATGAGAGAATATTTATAGAAGCAGTTATTGCAATGGCTGGTACAATATAGGTGTTTATAAATGTTCCCCCTCACTCCACTCTATTTAATTTGGCTCCTACTATTTATGTAATTTATCTGTATTTCTATTATAGGAAACTATAACCATAAAATCCCGGAATAAAAGAATCTTAGATTAAGATCTGGAAGGATCTCAGAGGTCACATGATCATTGATTTACAGCTGGATCAGATCTTAGAAAGAAAAGTATTCAAACTTATCATTTTACAGATGAAGAAACTGAAGTGCAGACAAGTTAAGTGACTATAGCTAGTAACTCTCTCAGACAGAATTCAAACCCAGTTCTTTCTGAATCTAAATCTAATGCTATATTCACTATCTCATACTATGGCTCTAAGGAAAGACTCCTGTGTTTTTGTTCTTTCTGCAGTTTTTCTTGTTTAAATTTCTATTGCTTTTAACATATTTTAGGGCATAACATAGCAATATCTATATCTATAGACACATACCTACATTAAAATGCAATACATTTATCTTATATATTTACTTGGTCTCATGCTCTGATAACATCATTACACATACATATATGTACAAATATATATGTGTGGGTACAATATTAATGTTCATACTGTGATCTGATTTCAGAGTGATAGAACTTACTATCTAATATAATATTTTTCTACTTGATATCTGATATAATGATAGGACTATTAATTTATCCTTCTAGTATTCTCTGCTAAAACACACAACTTCCTAGAAGAGATAACAAGAGAAAAATGCAACTTCTTTGAAGAGTTAAGCTGCATTCAAACAATAAATGTGAGCAGGGGAAACTGGTAACCTGAGAGAAAATAGGAGGGTATGTCATCAATCAACCAATCTCTACCATTTATTATGTACACTCTCTGTGATGGACACTGTGCTAAATGTTGAGAATGAAAGGAAGAGCAGAAAAAAATGAAGCCAAAACCAAAACCAAAGAATTAGTCAAATTGTTCACAGTATAATGGAAAATCATTAATAAGAAAATCATGTGATAAGAGTACAAAAAGGGAAGACTGCATATAATGAAAACAAATTGTAACCACTTGCTGAATTTATAAGATCTTGTCTAAATTTCATGTGATTGAGGTAATTAGATTAAGGTAATGTGGGTAATGTTTCAAGTACCTTTTACATCTCACCTTCATATTTTGAACCAAAGATTGCAAATTTCTCTGCATTGATGAAGCATGGCTTCCGAATACTTTCTGTCTTCCAGCTTCAAGGTAATGTTCAGATGAACTACCTAAGCATAAATTATGTCAGTTATAAATGTTTTTTACAAGTTAATAAATGTGATTTATGTATGACTGATATGCATATTCCATAGCAGGAAAAAATTCAAAAACTGCTTCTTAATGAAAAGAATGCATATTATTATTGATTTTCAAGCTCTGTTTATATTCATTTAAAATAAATTCTTATTAAGCTACCAATTTTTGGACCTTGCTATAAATTCATCTATTCAACATAAATTTAATTTTGAATGTGTTTCAATTAACCTATCAAGATTTTGATCTATTTTGGATAATTTTTTTTATTTGAATTTTATTTAGTTTGTGCAATATTGATGTTCTGCATTATGACTTTCAGGACTAACCATTTCTCATACACTTTACCTCTCCCCAAATTTAGAATATCTTCTTTTTTTAAAATGCATTTATAAAGCCCTACTCAGGGTGTTTGACTTCATTATAGTCTATAAGTGACTAGCAGTCTTTGAAGGCTACTTCCAAAAAAAAAAAAAACATAAATTCTGACAAGTTCTGCCACACTAAACAAGTATGGCAACAATTTGGGTATGTATGGTCCAAGGACTGCTAGAAGTTTGGAAATTATGTAATAATGATGGTGGTGGTGGTGCTTTTGCTGCTACAGCTGCTGCTGCTGCTGAGGAGGAGGAGGAGGAACAGGAGGAAGTAAAAATATATTTATTATTATTTTGGTTTTTTGAGCAGCTCATAAGTTAATGCTGTCTGTATTTGTAAAGGAAGTATATAATTAATGAATCTAGTATTTATTATGTACCTACTATATAACAGGCAATCCTATTAGGTTGTGAGCTTCTTGAGGGTATGGATTATCTTTTGCCTCTTTTTATATTCCCATCTCTTAATACAGTGCTTGTCACATAATAGGAACTTAATTTATTCTTACTGATTGACAAATACTTGAGTTAATGGAATTAAAATTCCTTCAAAATTCTGATATTCTTTCATTTTAAAGAACACTGAAATTTATTTATAAAAGTATCATATGCAAATGTAACATAAGCACACATTTTATATATTTATATGCATGTATAGTTATATGTATTGATTTGCTTATGTCCATTTTTCTCAAATTTAAAATTTTGCACTTAACGTTTATTCAAAGTGATTTGTGAACTTAGTTTTCATGAGGAATTAATTGTTGAAATCTGTTTTGTGATTCATGTATTTCATGTTTATATAAATATATTTCCTTAATTTACTTTGAATATGTCTTATTTCATACACATCTAGCTGTATCTTTTGTTCACAACTTTTTCAAGTCTGAGTAAATTCAATTGAATTCAACAAGTATCTATTAAATGCTGAGTTAATAAATGTAGTTGTACTAGATATAAATCAAGAGAAAGGTCAATCCTTGTCCTCTGGAAGTTTTCATTCCACCAGAAGTCTATAATCCTTCTTGAAGTCTTCTTTGAATAAAGATAATATATTCAAAAGTTTACTTAAGGGGAAGCAGGAGATTGGCTTGTGGTCCTGAATGGTATGATTTAGAGGGAAAAACACATTGGAAAGCCTGCTTCATTCTTGCTACATGGTTTTCTGGTCCTGTAAATAAAAATAAAATAGTTCTTTCATATTAACTTGATTTTCCTTTAATTATATGAATATTTAATATGTAGAAATGAAGTACTCTATTTCAGAAGAGAAGCCTAAGATAAGATTTAACAACCTGAAACTCAAAGTGAGGGACAGGAACAAAAATATAGACTAACTAATTCCTGCTCTTTTTGATTGAATGGTGACATGTTGAAAAATTCAAATAATTTCATATTTTTTGAATGCATTATAATGTTGCTTTGGGATGTTCATTAGGAATTTGGTTGTTTGTACTGATAAGGAAGTGGAAAGTGACAGGAAGCCCATCAGTTGGAGAATGGTTGAATAAGTTATGGTATATGAATGTAATGGAATATTATTGTTCTATAAGAAATGATTAGTAGGATGATTTCAGAAAAGCCTGAAGAAAATTGCATGGTAAATGTAGTGAGTAGAACCAAGAGAACATTGTACACAAAAACAAAATTATGTGATGATCAACTGCGATGGAGTTGGCTCTTTTTGACAATGAGGTAATTCAGGCCAATTCCAACAGACTTGTGATTGAGAGAGCCATTTTCATTCAGAGAGAGGACTATGGGGACAGAATATGGATCACAATATAATATTTTTATCTTTTGCTGTTATTTGATTCCTTGTTTTTTTTTTTCCCTCTCATTTGTTTTTCCTTTTTGATCTGATTTTTCTTATGCAGCATAATAAATGTGGAAACATGTTTAGAAGAATTGCACACGTTTAACCCATATTGAATTACTTTCCATCTAGGGGAAGGGGGAGGTCAGGAGGGAGGGAAAAAATATGGAACACAAGGTTTTGTAAGTGTGAATATTGTTAATTATGTTTGCATGTATTTTGAAAAATAAAAAGCTATTACTAAAAATAAATTGTTATAAAAACAGCCCATGCGGAACTTTAATTGCTTACTCCTTATAGAAAAAGAAATATCACTTGGCCTCATCCTTTTAACTAGATGGCAATTTGACCTAAAATATCTAAATTTGGGAAAGAGGAATCTATTGATATGTGAATAGAAAAGGAGAGAATTGATTAAGTAAATAGGAAGTTAAAGGGGACTAGAACAGTGTTTGCAGAAATTTTTGAATGCTGCTTTTTGTTGTTTTTGGCCCATTTATGACTTTAAAAATTCTAGTTTTTAACCGCCTAGATTGGGTCCTTTTGCTATAACTTAGCCTGGGAACAACTCTGGGATTCCCCCTGTTCCTGCCCTTTCCTATAATAAGCATATTGGTGGACTACAAAAAGCCTGCAAAATGAGAATAGTCATGGAGTTTCCCAATTACTAAAAAAGAAGGAAGAATTTCACTTTGCTAAGAATAAGCAGGATTGTAATTAAGATGAAGCTAAACAAGGATTTAAAATATTCAAAAATCACCGGAATGTGGTGCATGATTTTTTTAATCCTTAATGCTTGTAGGTACCAATCAAATAAACCTATACCATCAGGCAATGCTGATAAATGATTTAAAAAAGAAAAGAAAAGAAAAGAGACTGAAATATGAAAAAAAAAAAAAAAGATTCAATATACCAGCCCCAGATATCCTGTAAATGCTTTTTAGATCATTACTCTAAAAGTAAGACAAGTTCATGGTCATTTATAATCCCACCATAAAACAAAATAGAAAACTACTAGAAGCAAGAATTCATTTCTCTAATGGGATACAATGTGGTCTCAGACAAGTACACTAAAGGTGAGTACATTAAGAGGATTATCCTAGTTAGTATTTAAATGCTGAGAAGGAGATGCCTCAGGGCATATAATCAAAAGAAAATAAAAGATCAATCAACATGAAAATGATTGTTTTTATGTAGTCATTTTTCAGTTGTGTCTGATTTTTTGTGACCCCATTTGGGACTTTCTAGGCTAATGTGGTATAATGATTTATCTTTTCTTTCTACTGCTCATTTTACAAATGAGAAAACTGAGAGAAATTAGGCTAAGTACCTTGTCCAGGGTCACAAATCTAGGAAATATCTGAAGCCATAATTGACTCAGGAAGATGTGTTTTCCTGACTTCTGGTACCATCATTCTATCCACTGTTTCACCTAGTTTAAAAAAAAAAAAAAGGAAAATAAATAAATACATGAACAAGTAAATATGAAATAAATAGATGAATAGATTAATGAATGAACAAATAAATAAGAAAAAAAAAACATCCCCCCCCCCGGGGGGGAACCTACCATATTTGGGAAAATTTGGGAAAATTCCTGCTGCAGTAATTCCTTTCCAAAATGCAAATCAGCAGTATTTCTATAAAGTATATTCTTAGGGAGTTGCCATGGATTCTGGCAAGTTAGGTGACTTGCATACTCACAAATCTAAAGTATCTCATAGATAGGATTTGAACCTAGGACTTCCTCACCACAATATCAGGTAGCTACAATGGTGTCTATAACATATGATTATTGAATATCATTATTCCTTTGCTATCATCACCATAAGCAATGCAATATGATAATATAGGTAATGATGCAGGACATAATTTAGCAGGACTAGAGTAATTTTTCACCTTAATTCTATAGTGGAGGGAAATCTAACAATTGTCTCCAGGGACATCTCTGCAATGAACACTTCAGGACCTGTGCAAAGCAAGCTGGATGATGAGGCAATTCAGGCAAAACAGAGCAAGATTGGTATTTCCTGAAGAAAATGGCCCAATTTACCTAATTTGGATGTCACTCCACAATAAGAATTCAAATACTAAATTTTCCCTTCTGTTTTCCTTCCACAGCTGCTGATGCAGTGTATAAATGCTTATTTCTAAATAGAATGCTTTCCAATATGCCTAGGTGTCATTTGGGAAAGAAAACTCTTGCAAGTTTCTTTCCTAAGGATATTTACAGGGAAAGCTACAGAGGAACAGTAGTCATAGAATATATAATAAACTGCTTAACAGATGGAACAGGAGAGCAGAACACTGGCAGCTGGAGCAAAATGTACCTTTAATGGACACAGAAAACAAACATGTCCTTAAAAGATTCAGTGGAAAAATGTTTACCCAGTTCTGTGTGGCAGTGGTCAAATCCTATTCTTCATTGGGAAAAGATGCTGAAATCTAAAAATTCAGTACCATATAGTATGATGGTGAAAATATGTGCTAATTGCCACTACACATGAGTTCAAGACACCTTTGCCCCTGGCAATTTCATAAATCAGACCTCATATGTCTTTTTTCAAAACAGAAAATTGTATTTCATGTCTAGTTTTTGATAAAAGGTGAAGGGTGAAGTTAGCTGTCACAGAATGAAGGGTTTTGAAGCCTGTTATTTCAAGACAATCACTGAAAGGTATGGAGATTTTTTTTAAGACACAAACTATATCTGCATAACAGTAATTTAACTTTTTATTGGGACAGTGAAAAATGTATTGAAGTGGTTGTTTAATTAAAATTTTCAGTGAAATAAGTATTTAAAAAACTGTTTTTGAATATTGTTTGCATGTAAGATTTCTACTGCTAATAATGTAGTCTATATAAGTCTAAGATCCAATTATCATATATGCCATTGAAAAAAATCTAGGAAAAATAATCTTAGTGGCTATGAGGTTTGTAGAACACACTTGTGATCCCTTGTATCTGGGGGGACAGATAGATCCTTTGAGCTTTAGAGTTCTGAGCTGCAGAAGCCTGATAAGAATTCTTCATGCTTTGTCAGCAATATGATAAATCCCCCAGAAAAGATGACCAAAGGCTACGTAAGAAAGGACAATACATCCCATAGTTTTAAATAGAACAAGCCCAATCTTCTGTGCTGGTCAGCAAAGAGATTAGGCCTGTTAAGTAACTACTACATTTCTAACCACAGTGAGCTAAAAGAGATGAAAAGAAGGAGAGAAAATAAAACAAGCAATAAAATAAACAAGATAGAGAAAGAAAGAAAAATCTTAACAGACCTGGAAAAAAGGATCTATAAAATATCAGAAGAATATTTGAGATCAATTTGAGTCTTTCATCATTTGAAGCAGACCAGTCAGAGAAAATGAGTTGATCTCTTCTGGACTGACATGCCAACAATTCTCTATAATACTCTCTGAATGAACTCAAAATACTCCCTCTGTGTCGCAACCAAAAGACCAGATGAAGGTGCACAGGCATCTTGAGTTAGGGGGTCACTTCCTTTCTTTATGGGTTTATAAGCCCCACACTCAACCCTTTCATGAGCTCAGTTCTAAGTGGAGGTCCACATGTACACATGCTTGCCTGCTTGAGAAGAATAAAATATCCATATAACTAATCTCTTTGGTTTTTTTGGACTGAACTCTGGGAAAAGATTTACATTTGTTAACATGGATTTATTGAGGGATTTTTAAATATAAATTTAAACTTTTTTACAAAAGCACACTGAAAAATGTTCGCAAAGGATTACTTTTTGTCTGTGTTAAAATATTAAATTTGTATTCCATTTATTTTATTTGCATATCACCTCAATTATCAGTATGTATGAGTAGTAGCATAATAGTGCAAAGAGATTGGATTTAGAGTGAGGAAAAGCACAACTCAAATCCTTTCTCTGACATTTCATAGATGTATGACTATATACAAGCCTCTTTTCCTTCCTGAATCTGACTCTAATAATCTAAGTCACAGATAGTGGTACACATTTACTCACAAAATCTTACATGAGTGGCAGCTAGGTGGCGCAGTGGATAGAGCACCAGCCCTGAAGTCAGGAGGACCTGAGTTTAAATCTGGTCTCAGACACTTAACATTCCCTAGCTGTGTGACCCTGGGCAAGTCACTTAACCTCAATTGCCTCAGCAAAAAGAAAAAAAAATTTTACATGAAGCAGAATTTAATTGCTATGAAACCACATTTCCCAATTACATAATTTAGCGTTTCCTTTTTTTTTTTTAAACATTTAGCTAGCTCCTAGTCATTTTTACAAAGTTTCAATGTTTTGCTTGGCCTTTCCCCCATTTACTTGTACAATATTACCCATATGAATGAAGGCATAGAATGAAGAGAAGTTTTATATGACTCTAGTGTGATAAGTTTTGTTTTCTTTTGTATGAGTGTGCGTGCATGTGTGTGTGTGTGTGTATGTGTGAAAATCTTGACTTTCCTGCAGAAAGACGACTTTTTAGCCTTACACTATTCCAATAGTCACTGGGAAACTGAGTTACTAGACATTCCTTAACATTTTTTTTTTGTTCACCTA
Source organism: Myrmecobius fasciatus (assembly GCA_023553655.1). Taxonomy (NCBI): domain Eukaryota; kingdom Metazoa; phylum Chordata; class Mammalia; order Dasyuromorphia; family Myrmecobiidae; genus Myrmecobius; species Myrmecobius fasciatus. The sequence continues at coordinate 8,218 of JAJPUD010013778.1, forward strand.
TTTCAGACATGGCTGACTCTGTAATTCTATATGAAGTTTTCTTGGCAATGATACTAAAATGGTTTGCTCTTTCCTTCTCCAGCTCATTTGACAGATAAGTAAACACTTGCCTAAGGTTATTGTATGAGGCCAAATTTGAACTCAGGAAGATGATTTTTTTTTTTTACTATAGACTCTACACTCAATCAACTGCACCACTTACTAATTCTCTGTAAATTGTGTTTCATAGATTCATATATTTAAATCTTGAATTTTAGTTACCATCCATTCCTATCCCATCAACTTGCAAATGAAGGAATTGCATTCCATGAAGCTTAAGTGTCTTATGTAAGGTCACACAGGAAAAGAATGGCACAGATAGCTTCTGAATCCAGCTCAATCACTATAAAACATTAAATAAAATAAATTTTATTAATAATTTTATTCTATTCTAGTGTCATTCCACTGAATGATAGCATACTCTTTTATATTCCATTCAGTTCTATAGTTACACGAGAAAAGATTTTTTTTTAGTTGCATATCATCCTCTTTCCTATCTTCAACAAACAAATAGATAATGAATGGTAATAAATCATCCCTTTTGTGTTTTTCTAAAGTTCAACAAGAATACTTTTACCCATCGCTGTAGAATTAGGCAAAATGGGACAAGTCCCAAAGAGTTCAGAAGGTTAGTCTGTGAAATACTCAGAAAAAAATGAATTAGGGAGAGAATATGAACATGAAAAAAGGTAGAAAAGAGGAAAGTTGAATATTTGTTATAACATTTTCCTCACTAGGAGATCTTTCTCATTTAAAAGCATATACTCTGGCTAATTATTTTCAAGTTCTATAGATAGCTTTTTTAAAAATTCCCAACACTATTGAAAATGCAAACTTTACAAATGCAGTTTTCTTTCTTGGATCTCTCCTAGATTGAAGCTTTCTACTACTCAAAGACTAAAAAGGTATGCAAGAGTAGTAGTTTGACCTAATTTGAGTTAATAATATTTAAAGTGTTTATATGAAAACCAGCAGTAACAGACTGTGGTTCTATGATTTGCCAAGAAAAAAAAATCCCTATTTGAAATGAAAGAAAAGTTCAGAGCTCTATTTTTAAGCATTCAGAACTTTTATATTCTCTCTCTCTCTCTTTCTCTCTCTCTCTCTCTCTCTCTCTCTCTCCCCTCTTCCCTTTCTTTCTCCCATTCTCCCCTCCCTCCTTCACTCCCTACCTTCCTCCCTCCATTCCTTCTTCTCTCCCTGCCTCCCTTCCTCAAGAATTCTACACAATTCCTATTTGTGGTGTCCTGAACAAGTCATTTGTTTTCAGTTTTTCTTAGTTTCCCTAACTGTAAAATAAGCATCTTCCTTCCAGTGTGGTTGTCATTTGTCAAATGAGATTATATGTTAAAGTTTTTAGCATAATTATACATTGTGTGGAATATTGATAACTTTGGACCTGAAAATTTGAGAATAATGAAATACCAAAAACTGTGGGGTAATTGAGCTCTTGATGCACTAAACTGGAATTAAAAAAAAATATTGTCCATAAAATGTCTGTGGTGGTTGTTATTTTGATGGTCTTGTGATTTAATTGTTTAAAACACCTCCTGCTGTCAATTACTTTTAGACTAAAGGAAATAATAATATTACCTTTGGCATAGCAGATATTTAACACATATATGTATAAAGTCAAGAAAAATACTACTTTCATGTTTTCCAGAGGTCTTTCCCATAGGCTGTTGTCACCAGTTGCTCCATAGAGCTAATAGGTGGGGATCTATTTAGACACATTACTTCTCTTGATTCTGAATTGATTCTTGGTTTTGAATATTCAACTTTTGCACACTCCCTCATGTTCTCATGTTCACTGCTTGCTGGTGATGCTTTACATTTTTCCCCCGTAAAGGGACTCAACATGTACAAAAGTGTTAATAGCAGCTCTTTTTGTGGTAGCAAAGAATTGGAAAAGGAGTGGATACCCATCAATTGAGGAATGACTGAACAAGTTGTGGTACATGAAGGTAATGAAATCTTAATTTTTTTTTTATAAAAAATTATGAACAAGCTTATTTTAGAAAACCCTGGTAAGGTTTTTTTTTTTTTTTTTTTTTTTTTTTTTTTTCTTGAGGCAATTGGGGCTAAGTGACTTGCTCAGGGTCACACAGCCAGAAAGTGTTAAGTCTCTGAGGTCAGATTTGAACTCAGGTCTTCCTGACTTCAGAGCTGGTGCTCTATCCATTGCACCACCTAACTGCCCCAGCCCTGGAAAGTTTTGCATGAAATGATGCTGAGAGCAACAAACAGAATCAGGAATATATTGTTCACAACAACAGCAAGAATCTGCAATGATCAACTATGAAAGGCTTGATTCTTCTCAGTAGTTAAGTGCTCCAAAGCAATCCTACTAAACTTTGAACAGAAAATGCCATCTACTTCCAGAAAAAGAGACTGAATGTAAATCAACACATGCTACATTCACTTGTTTTCTTCTTTCTCTTCGGTGATTTTTCATTTTTGCTTTGAGTTTTCTTGCGCAACATAATTTATAAAGCAATGTATATTAAAAATAAATAAATTTAATACAGTAAAAAAGATTCCCCCTCTGATTTTTATATTTTTTCTTCCTCCTTCTGACATATTAATTCAACTTAGTTCAAGGCTCAAGGTCATTTCCATAAGACTTTCTTCATTGGTAGAAAATAATAATTCAATATCTCTGACAGTCAGAAGAGGGGATTGTGGATAGCTTGGAAAAGGAGAGATCCCAGTTCTGTCTGCAATTTGAGAGTCCCTAGTTACTCCATTATGTATCAATCAAACAATCAACATTTGTCAAGTGTTATTTAATGTATTTCCATGTACTGTTTCCAGATCTATGAGTCTGAGATAGAATTAAAAACAAACAAACAAAAAATGGGAGAACTGAATGGCATGCAGGAAAGGACTAAATTTCATCCTTTATTTTCTTCCCACCTTTTTCAGGAGGGGTAAACAGTGGCAGTATCTAAGAACTGTCATTGACAATTCCCTGCAATATCATCTGAGAAACAGAAAAAAAAAAATGTAGTACTTAGAATACCAGGATAAACTGATATTTGAAAGAATTATACTCTTTCTCTAGTAGAAGGGAAAACAGACAGAATAAACATTCTTTGATTCAAAGGATAAAATAAAGGTCTTTGTACCCAGGAAATTCATCTTCCTTCTCCATGTATATTATTTCATTCTTACAGAATGTTTTCTCTATTTTGTTAATGTAGTTTAGATTTTCTCCCATATTCCTTTATCCTATTATCTCATTTCCTCTCTTGTTCTTTTTTTCTACCCTTATGTTTCACCTTTTCTCTTTTGAACATTCTAAAGTCACTGATTTTCCTAACTTCTACTTGGTGGTATATAGATAGAACCGCTTAGGTTTTAGTATTTGTTTTTCATTTCTGATATGCAAACTGTGATCTAACAAGTTGGCTGCTCTCATTGTTCATGATTTTGCCCAGGTAGGACAGATTTATGGCAAAGGTCTGAACTATAAATTGAAGTCAGCCATGGTTAATCTGATAAATGTTCCAGAAAGCTGGCACAGGTGTATGTTTATAAAAAGAGGCTATAGACTTTATTAAGCATGGATCCATTCTATGGTGATAATTTCTGTAATCAAAATGCTTTATGAAAATATTCATTTTTTCTCAAATGTAACTACATGAAATGTTCTATGATTATTTAAAGACAAATGCAAAGTCTAGCCTAATCACACTATTTTAATAGATGCTACCTTGCAGAATGAAAATGTAAGTTGGCTAGCATAAATAGGGGTGGCAGCCTGACTCAAGGATACAAAGTACTAAAAGGTATAACTGCCAGCAGTGCTATAATTCAGTCTTGCAGATGATCATTTGGCACCCTCTGAACACAAAAATGATTGACTCAACATGACCAGCATTTCACAGTTTCTAAACTAGTGCAGGTAGAGGTGGGTAATTACTTTAGCCACCCAAGGGAAGAAATGGAGAGCAGGTGTTAGCCTGCCCATACATCTGAAGTTTCAACTCATTTCCAATATGAATATAGCTAGTTGTATGAGCCAAAAAATGTGGGTCAGTTGAGATTTTGCCATCTCAATTTTGGGGATTATAATTGAGTTTTTGCTTCTCTGACCTGATTTTTTTTCTAATGCATTCCATATACTGGTAACTTTAAATTTTTACTTTTTTAAACCTCTTTACTTTCTTTTAGGATTGCCAAGTGAGATGCTCATGAACTTTTCAATACCAAGCAACAAATCCATCTTTTGGACATTTAACTGCTGTAGCCTGCCAGACAGTAGAAATGATCATTGAAAGGATAGATGTGTCAATTTGTTTCTCAGAGTTCTTCATAGTCTGTAACAAGTATCTAAGAAAGGCATAGCAAAAGTGTAATAACAAAGGAAAATGATGAAAAAAATCAGAAAGGAACAAAGAAAAAGCCATTTTGGCAAGGGAATAGGAAGGGAATTGTTCAGGAAATATTTCATTCTCCCCATTAAGAAACAATATAAAAACTAATAGAATGATCTTCACAGTTATCTCATAAATGTGACTAATGATGGATTATTACACATACTTATCCAAGGCCTCTCACTGATCTCATTAGACGCTAAACTTACTAGCATGGGTTGACGGTATTTGTGTTTTAGATGAAAGTATTTTTCTTTATTCCATGACCATTTATCCCCTATAAATTTATATGCTATTATGTTTCATTTGATTGATATTGTTTTGAATATTTTAGTTGAGTGAATTCCATTCCATTGTGTGTCTGAGCATACCAGGTAACTAAAGCTTATAAACTATTTAATATGCATATATGTGTGTGTATGTGTGTGTGTACGAAATAATGTCAAACACAAATGTATAATATACACACATATATCTGTATAAATCTGTATCTATCCATCTTGTCATATGATGTTATATGTGAGTAACATTTATATATATAAACATCATTTATATAAGTGGTTATGTATTTCTGTGCATGCAATCACATATATACTCACATATATCTTTATATCTAATTTTCTTTATGTATGTATGTGTATATAGAAAAAGAAACAGAGACAGAGGCAGAGATACAGAGAGAAAAGAGTTTTTAATCATTAATCCCTTAATAATAACATAGGGACATAGACATCAGTGTATAACTGGCACAAATATAATGATGCTTTCAGACTGTATGAAAGTGTATAAGGCTGTTTGGCACAATACTAAATTTTAAAAATAGCCTGATACAAATGTGTTTTTTGGAATTTTTAGATTCTGTCATGAATAGGGATAGATATGCCTATTTCAATATATAGTTTATATGTGCACATCCATGCATGTGCAAACACACTCACATATTATACATGTATACACACATGTCCACATATACACATAATTATATACCCATGAACACACAAATTTCATTTCCTACATTGTTGCTGGAATTTAGGTGTCACTGATTGTTGTTATGTTACTGCCTCTGGTGTCATCCTTACTTTTCTTTTCCCTTCTAATGTTTTGGGCTCAAGAAGATCAAATATTGTACATACATAAAATTTTTCTCCCAAATCATTAGGTAATAAGTTCTGAAAGAAACTGTGAGTTAAAACATGATCTTTATAAAAACTGCAGGAAATAAAATATCCATCAGTTTGGAAATGGCTGGATTATTTACGATATAAGAATATAATGAATTGCTATTGTGCCACAAGAAATAATAGAGAGGATGCTTTCAAAAACATCTGAGAGGCTTATATGAACTGATGCAGAATAAAATGAACAGTACAAGAAACTTAATTTATATAATGATCATATTTTAAAGATAAATAATTTTGAAAGAATTAAGAATTCTGATTAAAGTAATGAATATACTCTATCCAAGACCTCTCATTATAAGACAAGTCACTTATCTTTTTACAGAAGGGCAATAAATTCAAAGGACAGATTGAGAGATATACATATTTTGGTCAAAACAATGTATAAGTTTGCTCTATTTAAATATCTGTAATTTAATAGTTTTATAATCACATGTAAAGATAATTTTGAACATTATTTTTTGTCAGATTTCCAGTGTCATTTTTTTCTCCCTCCTTTATCTCCCTCTTCAAAAAGACAATAAGCAATATGATGTAGCTTAAGCATGTACAATACCTTCGAATATATTTCTATATTACTCATTCTGGGAAAGAAAAATCATAACTAAAAGGAAAAAAATCATAACAAAAGAAAAAAACATGAAAAAACATAATTTTTTGAAAAATTAAAGTAATAAATTTTGATGCAAATTGTTTCCATAGTTCTTTCACTTCATGTGTTTGGCATTTTTCATCATAAATCTTCTGGAATTCTCCTGGATTACTGCATTGCTGAGAAGAGCTAAATCTATCATTGTTGATCATCATACAATCTTGTTATTAGTGTTTACAGTATTCTCCTGGTTCTGTTCATTTCACTCAGCATCAATTCATGCAAGTCTTTCCAGGTTTTTTCTTGTTCATCTTTCTCATAAAACAATAATGTTCCATTACTTTCTTATATCTTAATTTATTTAACCATTCTCCAGTTATTGGGCATCTATTCAATTTCTAGTTCCTTGTTGCCCCAAAAGAAATTGCCACAAATTTTTCAACATATGATTACTTTTCTTTTATTTATGATTTCTTTGAGATACAAACCCTAAATCACATTGTATGCAGTTTTATTGCCCTTTGGATAATTTGTTCCAATTTTTGCACTTCAGAATGTCTGAATCAGTTCACAACTCCATAACAATGCAATTTTCCTACAATTCCTCCAGCATTTGCTGTTATTTTTTCCTGTCATTTTAGCCAATCTGATAGGTGAGAAATGATACCTCAGTGTTATTTTGATTTGCATTTCACTAACCAACAGAGATTTAGAGCTTTTTTATATGATTATAGATGGCTTTAATATCTTCATTAGAAAATTTCACTTCCCCTCACTATTTATCAACTGGGGCATGATTTGCATTTCTATAAATTTGACTCAGTTTTCCATAGATTTTTAGAAAAGAGGTCTTAATCAGAACAACTTACAATATATATATAAAAAATCTTTCCCAGCATTTTCCTTCCCTTCTAATCTTGATGGCTGTAATTTTATTTGTGCAAAAAAAATTGAATTTATTGTAATTCTGTGTTTTTTTTTAAATGTTTCATTTCTCTTTTTTTTTCCATTGGGTATGGAGTATGGGAGCAGAAGAAATATTCTTAATTTATTTTTTGGTACTTTGAATAGTACAAAATATGACAGGTCCTCCATTACTTTTCTTTTTCTCCTTCTCCTTCTCTTCTCCATCCTCCTTTGCCTTCATTTTTGGAATTTATTTAACAATTTATTTTCCCCCAGTTACATGTAAAAAACATTTTTTAATATTTGTTTTCAAAACTCTAAGTGCCCAATTCTCTTACTTCTTCCTTATGAAATGAAATGAAAAGATAAGCAGTAGTATATGTTATACATATGTAGTCATGTGAAACATTTCTATATTGGTCCTGTTATGATAGAAAACACAAATTCACCACTCAGAAAAAAAAAAAACCTCAAGAAAAATAAAGCTTAAAATATACTTCCATCTCAATATTGTCTCACTCAATACCATCAGTTATTTCTTTAAAAATGGATAACATTTTTCATCCCAAATCCTTCAGAGCTGAACTTATTGAATTGCTGAGAATAGCTAAGTCATTTACAACTTATCTTACAATGTTGTTGTTATGTTGTACATTGTACATTTCATTTTACATCAGCTCATGTAAACATTTCCAATTTTTTTTCCTAAGGACACACTGCTCATTATTTCTTATATCACAATAGTATTCCTTCATACCCACATGCAACTATTTGTTCAGTCATTCCCTTATTGATGCATTTATCCTCAATTTCTAATTCTTTGCCACCAGAAAGGAGTTGATTTAAATATTTTTGTACAAACAGATCCTTTTCCTTTTTTAAAAAACTTATTTTGGGATACAGAATGAGTTGTGGTATTGCTGGATCAAAAGGTATGCATGATTGTATAGACTTTTGGACATATTTTCAAATTGCTTTTCAGAATGATTGAGTCAGTTCACAATTCCACCAATGGGATAGTAATGTCTTATTTTTTCTCTCATATCCCTCAAACATTTGCCATTTTCCTTTTCTGTCTTATTAACCAATCTATTATATATGAGGTAGTACCTTAGAATTGTTTTAGTTTGCATTTCTCAAATGAATTGTAAGAGTATTTTTTTAAAAAGCTACATATCTTTTGATCAGTTATCAATTGAGGAATAACTATTGCTTTTACAAATTTAATTAAGGTATCTATTTGCTTGAAAAATGAGGCCTTTACCAAAGAAAATTGCTTTAATTTTTTCACAGTTACTATTGGTAATTGTGTTTCCCTCCATCCTATTACCTACATCATATTATTCTATTCTCTCACTCCTTTAATCCTATCCCTTCTTGAAAGTGGTCTCTTTTTGAAGGAAAGGGCCCACATGTGCAAAAATGTTTGTGGCAGCCCTTTTGGTAGTGGCTAGAAACTGGAAACTGAATGGATGCCCATTAATTGGATAATGGCTGAATAAATTATGGTATATGAATGTTATGGAATATTATTGTTCTGTAAGAAACAACCAGCAGGACAATTTCCAAGAGGCCTGGAGAGCTTACATGAACTGATACTGAGTGAAATGAGCAGAACGAGGAAATCATTATACATGGCAACAACAAGATTATATGATGATCTATAGTGATGGATATGGTTCTCTCCAACAACGAGAAATTTCAAGCCAGTTCCAGACCTGGCCCAACATGCCCTGCACTGGAAGTCAACTACACGAACTTCGCCTGGGCAAATTGAAATGTCTGCAGGTCCCCTGCTTTAATCAGACCTCAGGCTCTAAAAAATGAGTAAGAAGCAGAAGAGAGCTCTCACCTTAGACAGCTTTTATGGAGAGAAAGAAGGGCAGACCCCAGATCCTGAGGTTCCTAAAGGGAAAGCAACTCCAGAGGGAGCCACAAAAGGAGACATGAGCTGGTCCCCATTTCACAAAACTTTCCTGGAAGATTGCATAAAGAATCTCAAAGAGAGAGTTAGAAGAAAAATGGGGAAATGAATTGAGATCAGTGAAAGAAGGATATAATGCTCTACAAAAGAGATATGAAAAAGACACCAACTCGGTGGAGCTGTGAACGGATCCAACTATTCTGGAGAGCAATTTGGAGCTATGCTCAAAAAGTTATCAAACTGTGCATACCCTTTGACCCAGCAGTGTTTCTATTGGGCTTATATCCCAAAGAAATCATAAAAGAAGGAAAGGGGCCCACAGGTGCAAGAATGTTTGTGGGAGCTCTTTTCGTAGTGGCTAGAAACTGGAAACTGAATGGATGCCCATCTACTGGAGAGTGGCTGAATAAATTATAGTATATGAATGTTATGGAATATTATTGCTCTGTTAGAAACGACCAGCAGGATGATTTCAGAGAGGTCTGGAGAGACTTGCATGAACTGATGCTCAGTGAAGTGAGCAGAACCAGGAGATCATTATTCATGGCAACAACAATACTACATGAGGATCAGTTCTAATGGACATGACTCTCTTCAACAATGAAATGCTTCAAACCAGTTCCAATTGTTCAGTGAAGAGAGCCATATACACCCAAAGAGAGGAATGCAAAATGTGGACCACAACATAAAATTTTCATGTTCTCTATTGAGGTTTGCTTGCATTGTATTTCCTTTATCAGATTATTCTTTCTTGTAGATATGATTTCTCTTGCACAAAAAATGATGCAATAACTATACATATATTCGATTTCTTAAGTATTCTAACATAATTACCATGTAGTGGATATCCTGTCATCTAGGGGAGGGGTGGGGAGTGAGGGGGGGAATTTGTAACAGAAACCTTTGTAAGGGTTAATGGTTAAGAATTACCCATTCACATGTTTTGCAAATAAAAAGTATAAAAAAAATAAGAAAAGAAAACGACACCAACTCACTGAAAAACAAAAATGGTCAAAAGGAAAAAGACACCAATTCACTGAAAAATAAAATTGGTGAAATGGAAAAAGTGACAAACTCACTGGAAAACAAAATTGGTGAAATGGAAAGACAACAATTCACGGAAAAACAAAATTGGCAAAATGGAAAAGAATGCATGAAGCAAAAAATTCAATTGGCCAGTTACAAAAGGAGCTAAAAAAAGGTTACTGAAGGAAATAATACTTTAAAAATTAAAATTGAACAAATAAAAGTGAATGGCTCAATAAGACTTCAAGAATCAGTCAAACAAAAAACAAAAAAAATGAAAAAATAGAAGAAAATATGAAATATCTCCTAGGAAGAACAACTGACTTGGAAAACAGAACAAGGAGAGACAATCTAAGGATTGTAGGACTCCCTGAAAGCCACGATGAAAAAAAGAACCTTGATGCTATCTTCTAGGAAATGATGAAGGAAAACTGCCCTGATGTTTTAGAATCAGAAGGCAAAATCGCCATCAAAAGAATTCACTGATCACCTCCTGAAAGAGACCCCAAAAATTAAAACCCCAAGGAATATTGTGACCAAATTTCAAGACTATCGCAGCAAGGAAAAGATATTGTAAGCAGCTAGAAAGAAACAATTCAAATACCAAGGAACTGTAATTAGAATCACACAAGATCTGTCAGCTTCCACATTAAAGGATTGAAGGGCCTGGAATCAGATATTCTGAAAGGCAAAGCAACTTAGATTACAGCCAAGAATAAGTTATCCAGCTAGAACGAGCATTATCTTCCAGGGAAGAAGATGGTCATTCATTGATACAGGGGAATTTCAACTATTTCTAATGTAAAGTTTTCTTATACCTCATTTTCCTCCATTTTTTTTGAGATGCAAATATTCTGGGATCCTTTAGGTCATCTCAAAAAACCCTACATTTTCTGACTCTGTGAATTTCATTGGTTCTATCTCTGATCTGAATGTTCTCTCTCATCTGCTCCATCTCTTCATTTCCTTGATTTCTTTCAAGTCTTATCTAAAATTCCCCTTTCTACAACAAAACTTTTCAGTTTCCATTTCACAGTAGTTTTTTTTTTTCCTTTGAGATGATCTCTAATTTGTCCTGTATGAATCTTGTCTGTCTGTAGTTCTTTGCATGCTGTTTTTTCTCATTACATTGTGGGTTCTTTGAGGTGACAGATAGTTTTTACTTTTCTTCATAATTCCAATGCTTAACAAATTTTCTGGGGGCAGAGTCAAGATGGTGAACTGCAGACAGTGTTCTCTGTGAGCTCCTGAGACTTTCCCTCAGACCCAAACAAATTGAGCCTCCTAACTGGTTCTGGAGTGAGGGCTCAACCAAACACTTGGACTACAATGCACTTCTATCTAAAATCTACTTTGAAAAAACTCCGGAGAAGGTCAGTTTCAGGGGAATCGGCAGCTGGCCACAATCAGAAACCAGCAGTGGTGGAAGTCGGGCTGCGACAGAGTGGCAGATTTTAGGCACCCAGGAAGTCCCTGGGAGATGCCTGGGCCACTTCTCTCTGCTTGCAGGAAAGTGCTTTGGCAGATATGCCTTTGGTAAAAAATGGATTGAGAGCAGCTAAAAGCGTGATCCTAGTGTGGATCTAGTGGAGCAGCCCTGCACCAGAAGTGAACTCGGCAAACTGCCCCAGGGCAAATTGAAACAGCGGCAGAATTCCCTGCTGGTGATTGATCCTTCAGCTCAAAATCATGAGCAAGAAGCAGAAGATAGCTCTCACCATAGACAGCTTCTACAGAGAGAAAGTAGGGCAGTCCCCAGATCCTGAGATTCTAAAAACAATCCCAGAGGAAGCCACAAAGGCGGACATAAGCTGGTCTCATTTTCAGAAGGCTTACCTGGAAGATTGCATAAAGAATCTTAAAAGAGAGCTAGAAGAAAAATGGGGAAATATATTGCGATCAGTGCAAAAAGAAAATAATGCAATACAACAGAAATGTGAAAAACTGGAAAGAAATGGTGAATTGGGAAAAGACAACAATTCACTGAAAAACAAAATTAGTGCATTAGAAAAAATCACCAATTCACTGGAAAATAAAAATGGTGAATTAGAAAAAGACAACAATTCACTGAAAAATAAAATTGGCAAAATGGAAAAAGAATGCATTGAACCAAGAAATTCAATTGGCCAGCTACAAAAGGAGCTAAAAAAATAACTGAAGTAAATAATACTTTAAAAATTAAAATTGAACAAATAGAAGTAAATGACTCAATAAGACTAAATGAATGAAAAAATAGAAGAAAGCCACGATGAAAAAAAGAACCTTGATGCTATCTTCTAGGAAATCATGAAAGAGAATTGCCCTGATATTTTAGAATCAGAAGGCAAAATTGGCATTGAAAGAATCGCACCAAGGAAAGGATATCCAGCTAGAATGAGCATTATCTTCCACGGAAGAAGATGGTCATTCAATGATGCAGGAGAATTTCACCTATTTCTAATGAAAAGACCAGATCTGAACAAAAAATTTGGCATCCAAATACAGAAATCAAGAGAAGAATAAAAAGGTAAAAAGGAAAGAACTTTTTGAGAACTATATTTCTACTATAGGTATCCTTTAAAGAATGGCAGTATAATTTGATTTTTCTTTGATAATAATGGAAAAGAAATTAGAGGTGGAAGAGATACCATACTGAAAAAGAAAAAGGGGGGAGAGGGAAAAGGAGGCAAAATAAAGTAAAAATAAAGGAGGTAAAATAAGGTAAAATCTCATAAAGAGACATAGAAGATCTAATGTAATGGAGGGAAAGAAGGGAGGGTGATGAGTATCGTGTAAACCTCACTCTCATTAGATTGGACTCTAAGAGAGTATGTGAGACACATTTGGCTTGAAAGAAAGGCCTGACCCTCCTTGTGGGAAGGTGGGAGGGAAAGGAGGAAAGGAAAGGGATAGACTAATAGAAGGATTAGGGGAAGAGTGTAAAGGGCAGGGAGGGGTTTTAAAGGGGGGAGGACTGTTGGAGGGAGGTGGTCATCAAAAATAAAGTACTGGGGGGGAAGGGAGAGAGGGGAAAGGGAAGAAAAAATCATAACTCTGGGTAAATAAGATGGCAGGGAATACAGATATAGTTATTTTAACTGTGAATGTGAATGGGATGAACTCTCCCATAAAACAGAAGCAGATAGCAGACTGGATTAAAAGCCAGAATCCTACAATATGTTGTTTACAAGAAACACATCTAAAACATAGAGATACATACAGAGTGAAGGTAAAGGGCTGGAGCAGAATCTTCTATGCTTCAGGTGAACAAAGAAAGGCAGGGGTAGCAATCCTTATCTCCGATCAAGTGAAAACAAAAATAGATCTAATTAAAAGAGATAAGGAAGGAAACTACATTTTACTAAAGGGTTCCATAGACAATGAAGCAGAATCAATACTTAACATATATGCACCAAGTGGTATAGCATCCAAATTCCTAGAGGAGAAACTAACAGAGATGCAAGGAGAAATAGACAGTAATACTATACTAGTGGGAGATCTCAACCTTGCTCTCTCAGAATTAGATAAATCAAATTCCAAAATAAATAAGAAAGAAGTTAGGGAGGTTAACAAAAGGCTAGAAAAGTTAGGTATGATAGATCTCTGGAGGAAATTGAATGGTGATAGAAGGGAGTATACTTTTTTCTCAGGGGTTCATGGAACTTGTACAAAAATTGATCATGTGTTAGGCCATAAAAACCTCAAAATCAAATGCAGAAAAGCAGAAATAGTTCATCGTTATCTTTTTCTGTCATTTTAGCCAATCTTACAGGTGTGTAGTGGTACCTCAGAGTTGTCTTAATTTGCATTTCTCTGATCAATAGTGATTTGGAGCACTTTTTCATATGATTATAAATAGGTTTAATTTCATCATCTGAAAATTGTCTGTTCATATCCTTTGACCATT
>JAJPUD010013778.1:32147-43002 GCA_023553655.1 Myrmecobius fasciatus
TTTTAAAAAAAATTCTCTGGCACATGGTAAGCATTTAATGAGGATTTTTTAACTTTATTTGAAATGTCTTCCATTCATATGTCAATGTGGTATTAATTTTCTTGAAAGACATTACAACAGAGGTAACCTTGTTCAAAAATGTCTTCTAAGTATTAACAATTTATGAGGCATAAATCAGATACATATGTTCTTTTTATGTATTTAACAATTCTATGGTGGCTCTTTAATTCAAATTTCAAGTGGAGGCAGAATTACTTATATATCATAAATGTATTCCAGCTACTTTATTTTTATTTGACGTTGTACTCTTTGTGTTCATCCTGAAAACACTGCAAAACCTCCTAAATTATATCCATAATTACTCATAAGAGTTTAGTCTAATGAACCACATAATAAATCAAATGAATAATTAATGGGCTAGACAATCAATAGAGGTGGTCCATCAGCACATGTGTTTTAAGAAATGGACAGTGATTTCAGCCAAAAATTGTACAGGTTAAGGATAGAAACCTATAGATTGATTAAAACAAAGAATGCAATTATTTTCATTACTGCAAGATTCTCCTTGAAACAGATGTTAATATTTTAAAAATTAATTTTCTCCTGATGATGATACATACCACTGAATCACAAAATGCTATGGTATTTTAAAGGCAATATTGAGTATCTCCAAAAATTGAATAGGGGCATACATGATGGATATGAACAGGCTATAAATCAACATAAAAGAGTAATTACACAAGAGATCAGTGCCAAAGATACTTTACTATAAGTGTATGACAAGAAAAAATATTGATAATGATGAAAATAAAGGATAATTGATGGATACATGAAAATTTCCATTTTTACCCATATGATATGCAGGAAATACCATAATCGGCTCAATTCATAACCAAAGAAACCCTTGTGATTCTAAGACAAGTAAATTCAGTCACCCAATCAGATTAATACCAGCAGTAATGTCACAAAATCCTTTTTCCATTATTATAGAATCTCAATGTAAAGTAGCCTCAAATTTCCTAAGAATTTACATGTCCTTCTTCCCCATGTCCACCATGATAAATCTGAACCAATTCCTTGATCCAGGGTCTTTGTTACCTTTCTCCCATAGCTGTTTCTGCTAGACCTAGATAAACACTTTATAGAAACTCAACAGACTTTCCCACGTTGAGGCAAAAGGTATAATATTCTTTCTGTGGGCCAGGCATGGAGCTCGTATTACTCAGGAGCCAGTGGACTTACTTCCATAATTTTCTCTGATTGCCTTTGTATCACAATTCAATGGACCTAGCTCACTGAATTTTCTTATTGTGGGAATTCTAAAAAGGTGGAGGAGGAGGTTAGAAAATTCCAGATTTACCCCACAAATAAAAAAAAATTGTCCTTCAGGGCAGATGTGGAGCAATTAAAAAGAAATAAGAATTGGGTCGGAACAATCTTCCTGGGACAATGTCAGAGAACTGGAAGATATCATGACAGAGGTTTTTCCCATGGGAGATTTATAAACACTTCTGGGTAATTCCACTGAAACAGCAAACAAGAAGTCTTGGAGTTAGTTGGGTTAAGAAGTAATGTCAGTCTGCTCAAAGGAATATAAAAATGTGCATACCCTTTGAATAAGCCAAAGAATTTGTATCCTAAGGAAATTTAAAAGGAGGGAAAAGGACCCACATTTCCAAAAATATTTGTAGCAACTCTTTGTGGTAGTAAAAATTGGAAAATGAATAGATGATCATCAATTGGGGAAATGCTGAACAAGTTGGGGTATATGAAGATAATGAAATATTATGCTAAAAAATGAACAAGCTCATTTTAGAACAGATGGGGAAAATTTACGTAAACTGATGCTGAGCAAAACAATCAGAACCAGGAATACATTGTACACAATAACAGCAAGAATGTGTAATGATCAACTATAAAAGACATTCTTCTCAGTGATTCAGTGATCCTTAACAAATCCAATAATCTTTGAATAGAAAATGCCATCTGCATCCAGACAAAGAACTAAGGAGACTGAATGTACATCAAACCATGCTATATTCATTTCCTTTTTCTTTTCTTTTTTTTTACCTGTTCCATGGTTTCTACCTTTTCTCTGATTTTTCTCTTCCAACATGATTCATAATGTATATTAAAATAAATAAATTTGCTAGAAAAAAATAAAAATAAATAAATTTCTATTTTACAAAAGCATAAAAAATAAAATAGACCATTCCCAACTCCTCCTCCTCCAAAAAATAAAAATTACTTCAGTCCCAAACACAGAGTCTCAGTCAGGGAAGAATGAGGGAACCTTTTCTGATAACGAATATCAGGCCCAGTTTTGCTGTCAAAATGTGGCTCTAGCTAAGCAGGAAACAGCACATACTCAGTGCAGAAACATTGGTGCAGAAATGCTGCTGAATCTAAGCATTTACAGGATATGGAGTCCATGGTTTTGGATTCTAGAACAGAGGAAACAACTAAAGAAGGGCTTAATGCCAAAGTCACCACTCATCAGAAGAATAGAGATAATTACACCAACGTTATGCTACAAAATAAGCAGACAAAAAAGAAAAAGACATCAATATAGAAAGTTAATATTGGCATAGGAAAGACTAGATTCATCTTCAGAGGAGGATATTGAAGTAAAAATAAAAAGCCTCTCCTACAGCTAAGAGTAAAATCAAATGATCACTTACCCAGAAAGAATTCAAAGAAGAAATTTTTAAAAAGACTTTAAAAATCAAACAAGAACAATTGAGGAAAACAATTTTAAAAAATAAGAACAATTCAAGGAAAGCAAGATTATATAAACAAAGTCAATTAACTAGAAAAGCAGATCCAGAATTGAAGAAAAAATTGGGCAAGGGACATTCAATGAAATTATGAGAAACCATGAAATAATGAAACAAAGAATGGAAAATAGAAGACCATTTGAGACATCTAATAAGAACAACAAATAATTTGGAGAACAGATCAAGAAGAGAAAGCATAAGAATAATTGGACTACCTGAAAAATACAACTAGAAAATTCATCTTCATATAATGTAAGAAATAATAGAAGAAAATTGTAATGAAGTGTTGGAATAAGAGGGGAAAGTAGAAATAAGAAAAAACCCACTAATTACTACCTAAAAGAGATCTTACTAGGATATACCAGAATATCACAACTAAACTGTGAAATGTCTAGATCAAAGAGAACATATTACAATCAACAAGAAACAACAATTCAAATAGAATGGAGACAATTAAAATTGCACAAAACTTAATAGTGGATACATTAATAGACCACAGGTCTTGGAACACTATATATTGAAGAGCAAAATAGGTAGAGTTATGGCCAAAATTTTATACTTGGAAAAATTAAGTATAAGACTGTAAGAGGGAAAATGTCATTCATTGAATTGACAGACTTGCTGTATTTTGTTGCAATAAGACCTAAACTTAATTTTAAAAATTGACACACAAAATCCAAGAGAAACATCATGAAAGGATCAAAGATGAATTTCAAGGAATTCAATAATAACAATATGTTTCTTTTTTTTATGTGGAAATACAAACCATATATCTAAGATTGCCATTAATAATTGGGTAGTGTTAAAGAAAGATCAGGGTAAAACTGAGCATGATGTAATTCTAAAAAGCAAAACCATGTACAAAAAAGTAAAAAAAAATAGATTATATAATGAGGTGCAAGATCATGAACAAATACAAAAGAATTAGGTGGAGGAGGAGAACTGGTAATTCTGTAACTAATTTCATTGGGAATGGGTTAAAGAAGGAACAATACATCTATATCTAGAAGGGTATCAAATCTTCTACATTTATTTAGAAATAAGATAAGGAGGGAATAGTTTAAGGGGAGATTAGAACTATATGTTGATTAATGGGAATGGGGAAAAAAGAGTAGATTAATGGGATTGAGATAAAAAAGGAAGGAAAAGTAAAAGAAATAGGTGGGATTAAAGGATAAGAGACCTGAGGTAGGTTAAATGACAGAAAGTCAAGGTAGTGGCTTGAAGTAAAGTAGAGGAGGAGTTAGGAGAGATGGAAAATGAGATACACCATAGTAATAATGATCAGTAGTAGAATTTATTAGAAAAAAATAGCAGGATAAGTAATCACTCATCTCAGACAAACTTGAAGTTAAAAAAGATTCAATCAAAAGAGAAAAATGAGGAAACTATAGCTAAATGTCATCCATATAATCAATAAGTTTTAGACTATTTAAAACATGAAGAATGTATAAGGTTGGAATTTTGCTGTGGTACTGGAAATGATGAGTTGAAGTATTTAGAAAAATATGGAAAAACTTGGGCCTAACAAACATGATGTTATTCACTTCCAGAAAACAAATGTAATATGACTTTAAATAAATGGTTAAGAATTTATGTGTGGCACCTGTCAGATTGGCTAAAATGACAGGAAAAGTTAATGATGAATGTTGGAGGGGATGTGGGAGGGCTGGGACACTGATGCATTGTTGGTGGAGCTGTGAACGGATCCAACCATTCTGGAGAGTAATTTGGAGCTATGCTCAAAAAGTTATCAAACTATGCATACCCTTTGACCCAGCAGCATTTCTATTGGGCTTATATCCCAAAGAAATCATAAAGGAAGGAAAGGGCCCCACATGTGCAAGAATGTTTGTAGCAGCCCTTTTTGTAGTGGCTAGAAACTGGAAGCTGAATGGATTCCCATCAATTGGAGAATGGCTGAATAAATTATGGTATATGAATATTATGGAATATTATTGTTCTGTGAGAAACAACCAGCAGGATGATTTCAGAGAGGCCTGGAGAGACTTGCATGAACTGATGCTGAGTGAAATGAGCAGAACCAGGAGATCATTATACACAGCAACAACAATATTACATGATGATCAATTCTGATGGACATGGCTCTCTGCAACAAAGAATTGTCTCAAACCAGTTCCAATTGTTCACTGAAGAAGACCATATACACCCAAAGAGAGGGATATGAAATATGGACCACAACATAACATTTTCATGCTCTCTATTAAGGTTTGCTTGCATTGTGTTTCCTTTCTCTGATGTATCTTTTGTGTAGATAAGATTTTTCTTGCACAACAATGATGAGTTTGGAAATATGTATACATATATTCGATTTGCCAATATTTTAACATAATTCACATGTAGTGGATATCCTGCCATCTAGGGGAGGGGTGGGGAGTTGGGGGGAAAAATTTGTAACAGAAAGCTATGTAAGGGTTAATGTTGAAGAATTACCCACACATAAGTTATGCAAATAAAATAAAAAAAATTTAAAAAAAGAATTTATGTGTGTGTGTATAGTTACAAATATTTATGTATGTGTTTATGTATTGCCTCTGTTTATATTTATATATTTACATTACTTTTTAACTGTATTCTGTTTGGGGGAGAAGGGGGAATGGCAGGAAGAAAAAGGAAAAAAAAATACTGCAAAAAGCACAGAGCAAAGAAAAAATAAAATTTATAACAAAGAAAAGATAGACATTCCTGAATACAATGCATAGTATTTATTATATATGCTTTCTTGGAATGGAAATTTGTTCTTAAATATTTTGAATCCTCTTGTATGTTCTTTTTGGCCATGACATTTTTTTTTTCTTTTTCTATTTTGTATTTAAGTTTTAAGTAAATGAACACATTTTTTTTTAAAAAATCTACAATATTAAGAAATATAAAGGTGACTCATCATCTTTACACAGCATACATTTCCCCCAAATTTTTCTGTCTTTTTATCTTTTAAATTGGGTGCATATTTTCCCCAAAATAATATGGAGCATTCTAAAAAAGCCAGTCCAAAGTTTAGGTTGCCATTTTATCAACTGAATGATTTCCTTTGTTGTACGTGTAATTTTATTTAAAACATATTTTCTAACTTTTCTTCCATTTTTCATCCTTCTCTTTTTCAGTCTCTTATTGGGACCTGAGATTTAATAGTATGGAGAACTATTACTTTGAATACAGTGTGCAATTGACAAAGGTTTTTAACTTTTCTTTAACTTGATTGTTACTTGAGGTCATTTACATTAGTAGACTTGCCTATCATAATAATTCAATTGATGCATATTAGAGACTGGTTTTGACCACATAACATTGGGCTGACACAATCCACTATTCCTTCATTGACTCTCAACTGTTTTCCTTCAGTTCCAAATGAAAGTTTCAGCTATATATTTTTTTCAAAGTGAATTCAGTCAAACATGTGGTCCACAAGCAGAGCCACAGATATACTCGGTTATGGTAAGAAAAAAATTTAAGATTGAATTACTTCAATGATGACAAGTTAACTTTTACTTAATCATCTTTATAAATCATACAGAGCCCCAACACTAACCAGAGATTCCTTTGTCACTTCAGAACAGAATAATACAGAGATATATTCATATTGAAAACATTTTTTCTTCCAAATGAAAATGAGTAGAAGATGCTTAATAACAATTTCAGTGATGATCCTGCAGTTGGTTCAGTGTATAAGCAGGTTTATTATTCTATTGCACTTTTTTGGTGAGATATTAAACTACTATGCTTCAAATTAATTCACAGTTCTGTTCATACAAAGGAACTCCAAATTAAAGTAAATTCATTGTTGCTGAAGATATGATTCTTTGCAAAACAAAGTAATGATCAATTTATATTTTCAGATGTTTTAATCTGGAATGAAATTTAAGCAGTAATTAATATTTATGAAGATAAGCTCATGAAAATCATGGATTTATAGACAAAGAAAATATTTACATAAGGTTATAGATTGGCTTCTGAAATCCCATTGGCACAAATATTGATTTTGAGAATATATACATACATATACATATATTTATATAAATACATACGTACCTATATACATATATATCATGTATGAATATATAGTTAACATAATGAGATTAATCACTTCTTCTACTTATTCACATTGATTTATTACTATTTTTTTTATCAGTTTAATGCTGGAACAGATGTTACTTAATGACTTCCTTGCATGGAACTTCTAATCATTGTACTATCTGGATTAGCTTCCATGGCATTCTTGTGCTATATTCTAATCATGTTTACAACCTAAGATGACTTAAAAAAATATGATAGGTGGTGGAAGGGAATCTAAGATTTATCTTTACCAGGGGAATCCTAGCTACGTGATAATTTTCATACTTATATGTACATACTCAAATGGCACTTCCCTTTATCCCATTACCCCTTTCAGTAGCAGGTTATAGCTGACGCATTGACATAGAAAGATAATGAAATCAATTGTAACATGATGACAATTGTCAATAGAAAGGATTATATTAATATCAACACCTGTTCCCTGACATACATGGTTAGGTTTTAGATTGTTCAAGTATCCGAGGCAGTATACTGACTAGTATATGATCAGATTATTAAGGCACTTAGAGGTATTTTGCAAAACAGCATCAATAACTGAAATAATGGATAAATAATCTACCATTCCATAGGAAACAATGAACTACTCAATTATCCTGGGGTTAGAGTTTGTAAAGAAATATGTAAAATTGGAATTAAAATGAGTGATTCACACAAATATTTTATTTTTTAAGTTACTATTGATGTTCTTATTAATTGCCAGGTTTTTCTCCATTGCCAGATGGTGTAGTGCAAAATAACCCCATGATCTCTTATCAATATCTCTATTAGAATGGAAGTAAATGTTATGCTATTGATTACAGTTTACAAATGCAAAAAATACAGGCTTTGGATTCTGTGAAATGTACCCTGTATGGTAAAAACACACTGAAATGAATGTATTTCCTTTTAGATTTTCAGTTGTTGCATAAATCTATCAGCATTTTTAAAATATTGTTTGATGAATACATTAACACTTTCCCTTTTCAATGTATATGAAGTCAAATCTTGTATAACATTAACTTTAATATTTCATAATTCCTGGGGACAGTTCTGAGAAGAAAAAAAATGAATATTGTTATTATCTTTGTGTTTTTTGGGTTTGTTTTCAAAGAAAGAAGTTGTGCACTTCTGACTTAGAACATTTTTTTTTCCCTTTGCGCAAAATATTTGTCATTTTGATAGATTCTCTGTTACCAGTTAAGAAAAATGGCTAGATCTTTGTCTACCAAAGATGTGGGTGGAGAGATTTCCAATTGAATTAAGACTACATCAGTGGACTCCAAAAAAATGGTTTAGCCTAAGGGCAGAAGTGTTACCTTTTATTTTATGGCACATAATTGACACACATTATATGTACAGTAATTCAGAAAATGTTAACTAAGCAATGGCAAAAATTTTTATTATAATGAGGGATCATTATTTTTCACATCCAAAACAGACATTAGCACACTGAACATCAAACATCAAATAATCTAAGTCATAGATGACAGATACAATATAAGATAATATGTTTCAAATATCCTAAGCAGTCAAATGTTATCTTTTTTGGTAATAGAATTAGAACACTATTTACTTCTGATTTCTAAAATCTACCTAAATGACTGAAAATACTCTTCTCTCATACTTAATGTTCTTTTCTTGGACAGCCTACTACATTCATTGAATGTTCTAAAATACAATATTTCATAAAAAATAATATTTTCAAATTGGAAAGGATTTTACAGATGACTTTTTGAGTCTCATTTATTTTCCTCAAAAAATGTATTTTATATTGCTTTATATTTTGAAAACTACTTTAATAAATTTTTCCTAGCAACACACATGGAAAAAAAATTACTGAAGCAGATACTACCAGTGCTTTATTATTACCTTAGATGAAGAAACTGATAAATCATAAAAGTTATGTGAATTATTCCTGCTCACACAAATACCTGGAGTCAAATCTTTCCTTGACCTCTTAAAATGTTTATGATTCTGTGTAAATTTTTCACCATTTCTGGCCCTAACATTCTTTCTTTTACACTGATTTCACATTACCTTTTTAAAGATGAGGAAATGAAATTCCAGGGGAGAGCTAAGAAGGCAGAATAAAGTCAGGGAACTGCTCAAGTTCTCCCATTTTTCTTGGAAAACCACATGAAACCAAGCCTCTGAACAGAGTCAGATAGAAGGCAACCATTCACCAGCTCAAGACAGATTGAAAAAAAATTCAAGAAAGGTCAGTCTCACTGGATTAAAAGAGTGTTCAGCCGAACTCAGATAGACTTTGGGAAAACAAGTGTTTCCTGGCTAAGTAGAGGAGCAAATCATTGAGGCAGCTTCTAGTACCAGGTCAGAAGGCAAACTCTTAGAAAACAAGCTGTTTCTTGAAAACAGAAGGCAAAAATGCACCCTGAAAACACAAGAGGTCCCTATGGTCAAAATCAACGTTCAGAGATACACGGGAAGCTTGGGACCGTGCCATGTTTACTCAAATTTTAAAGTACAAAAGGAGGGCATAGCAAAAGAAAAGGAAAGAAAATGAATAAGAAAGAAAAGAACCTTGACGATAGAAAGCTGCTATGGTGACAGGGCAGATCAAAACACAAACTCAGATGAACACAGAATGTCCACAGAAAAAATGTCAAAGAGTAAGATAAATTGGTTTCAAGTCCATTGAGGCTTCTTGAAAATGCTCATAAAAGACTTTAAAAAACAAATAAGAGAGGCATTAAAGACCAAAAATCTTCTGTGGCTCAATATGGCTCTACTCCTTTTGTAACTTTAATTGAGCAGTTAAGAGGATGCTATGCTAGGGAAACGGGATGAGGGACCTCTGGAGAGTCTCTTATCCATTGAAGGTGGAGCCTGAGTCACAGATCTAGTCAGCTATCTTGCCCTCTTCATTCAGATCCCAACACTGGATCTAGCTACGTCCCATGTCAGCTTGAAGAAGCTCCAGATGAGACCTTCATCCTTTGTCCCAAACAAGTCGGGGTCTGAACTGATTGAGAGTTGGGCATGGTTTGACAAAGACCCTAAGGCCTCAGGCCTCCCCAGTGCTGGAGTTTTATGGCTGCCAGAAGCCAATCTGGTCTATGATAGGTTTCCAAGACAGATAGTGAGAATTGGTGGGATCAGATCTCTGATTTTTGCTCATTGTTAATCATTAGAGTTCAAAATTTATTAATTAAAATTGTTTAAGAATCATTGGTGGCCTAGGAGGCCTGAGAGAATAGCTCTCCTGAATTAAGGTGTTGTTAGAATCTGAAAAGCTCTTAGGTAGTCATTTGTAAAGAGGTAACTCTTTACAGAGAGATTGAAGAGCAGTTTAGTTTTAAAAAGCCTGGATTTAGATCAGAAAATAGCAAAAAATTAGGATTTGAGATAAATTGGCTAATTGAAAGGGAAATGGGTAAAGGGAATATGAAAGCATTGTTACTGTGGAACCAGGGTGGAGTCAATTAGATCTGATTGGGGAAAAGTTTCTTCAATTCAGAAGAATTGGAGTTTTGCAACTTTTTGGTTTTAGGGGATGAAGGCCTGGCTTGAGAGAGCCAGAGAATTGGTGGGAGAAGGGAGTTAACAGAGAAACCACGACCTACCCTTTAGGATTCTTTTGTTCTTTCAAAGGCAACTCCAAGAAGGAATTAGCAAAAGAGAGCTAAGGTACTTAAGGATACTTAAGGGTACTTAAGACTGAAAAGTTAGGTACTTAAAGATAATTAGAATCTATCAGTAATAGAGAACTAAGGAAGTGTCTCCAAACAGTTCCGTTTCTGGGATCTAATATCTTTATTAGAGAAAAAAATTTTTTTTTAAATTTTATTTTATTTGCATAACATATGTGTGGGTAATTCTTCAACAATAACCCTTACATAGCTTTCCGTTACAAATTTTTCCCCCCAACTCCCCACCCCTCCCCTAGATGGCAGGATATCCTCTACATGTTAATTATGTTAAAATATTGGCAAATCAAATATATGTATACATATTTCCAAACTTATCATTGTTGTGCAAGAAAA
>JAJPUD010013779.1:0-42997 GCA_023553655.1 Myrmecobius fasciatus
TGGCTTTCAGGAAGTCCAATAATCCTTAGATTGTCTCTCCTAGATCTATTTTCCAAGTCAGTTGTTTTTCCTAGGAGATATTTCATATTTTCTTCTAATTTTTCATTTTTTTTGTTTTTGTTTGACTGATTCTTGAGGTCTTATTGAGTCATTCACTTGCATTTGTTCAGTTCTTATTTTTAAAGTGTTGTTTTCTTCAGTTACCTTTTTAAGCTCCTTTTGTAACTGGCCAATTTGTTCATTGCACTCTTTTTCCACTTCACTAATTTTATTTTTCAATAAATTGGTGTCTTTTTCATATCTCTTTTGCAGGGCATCATATCCTTCTTGCAAGATATTGTATCCTTCTTGCACTGATTTCAGTTTATTTTCCCATTTATTCTCCAGCTCTCTTTTGAGGTTCTTTATGCAATCTTCCAGAAAGGCCTTTTGAAAAGGGGACCAGTGAT
Source organism: Myrmecobius fasciatus (assembly GCA_023553655.1). Classification (NCBI taxonomy): domain Eukaryota; kingdom Metazoa; phylum Chordata; class Mammalia; order Dasyuromorphia; family Myrmecobiidae; genus Myrmecobius; species Myrmecobius fasciatus. The sequence continues at coordinate 450 of JAJPUD010013779.1, forward strand.
GTTCCTTGCTGATTTTTTCTTGAGTTTTGTCTAAAGGAACCTCAGTATCTGGGGTCATCGCGTCTTTGCCTTGATAAAAGCTGTCTATGGTGAGGACTCTCTTTTGCTTCTTCATTTTTTTTTTTTTAGACAGCGTGGATATCTCTTTAAGGTAGGGAAAAAAAAAACGGCGGCTGAGAGGCAGCTGAAAAGCTTTGCCCTGGGGCACTTCGGCGAGTTGACTTAAGGTGCTGGGCCATTGGGGGCTAGGACTAAGTCTGAATTACTCCTTAAATAAGGCTAGTCTGCCAGAACACCTGCCCCCAATTAGGGCAGAGTGTCCCGAGTGCCTCAGATAAACTCCAGGTGTTTGGAATTTGGAGTTTGGAGTTTGGAATTTCTGCCACGACGAGGTGAGCTGAGTCCCACCCTCACTTCCGGCCTACACAGGAGTCGTCTATTTATCTCTCTGTCCGAGTCAGACTAACCTGATATGAAGTTATCCAGAAAGCAGTGTCCAAATATTTCTGAGTTCGTTGACTTGAAGATCAGTTCAGAGGCTTATTTTATTGTTGATTTGAGAGAAGATCGGAGGAGAGGCAGAAAGTCACCTTTTCACTCTGCCATCTTGGCTCCGCCTCCTCAAGAATGATAACTGTAGTGCAGAATACTATGTTGAGATACTAAGTTTAGCTAAGAAAGTCTTTGCTTTCAAGGAGCTTCTGGTCTCATCAGAGGATAACACATCAACAGGCAAGTATAATACACACTATTTTGTGATCAGTACATTACAGAGTAGCAAAACAGTGTGCTATATGAAATCTGAGAATGAAGATAATAATAGATACATATGTTTCTTTAATTTTTCAAAGCATTTATATCCTCCCCTTTCCCATATAGTTTATGGATGAGGAAACTGAGTATTAGAGAATTTAAGTGACTTAATTTAGTGACTTAAATGACACTAGTAAGTGCTAGGGATGGGATCTGAATTAGGATTTTTTCACCTTTAAATGCAACATTCTGTCTACTATGCTTTGCAGGAAATACTTCCTAGAGAAAGAAAGACTTGAGCTGGACATTAGAAAAGGGCTTTTGCACTAGGAAAGGGAAAAGAAGAAAATTTCAAAAATAATTTTATGAGCCAAAGCATGGAGCTCAGAGAGTATCATACAATCTTGGTAGCATGGTGGAGGTGGGGCAGAGAGAGATCCAACATCATTGGAACACAAAGTGTATAAGGTGAGGATGGGTTAGCATAGTAATATGGGATAAGGCTGGAAAGGTAGATTGGTGCCAGGAAATGGAATGTCTTGAGTTCCAGGTAGTGATTGAATTTTACTTAGTAAAAAAGAAGGAGGCACTGAAAATTTTTAATCAGAGGTATGTTAGGTACAGATTTATACACAAGAAGAATTATTCTCACAACTAGATAAACAATAAAGAATAGATCAAAAGTCACTTTAAAAAAAGAGATTGAAGACAGAACAATGTGTTGGTACTTACTTTTGTGTAAGCTGCTCCCCCATTTCTGTAAATAATAGCTTTTTATTTTCAAAATATATGCAAATATAGTTTTCAACATTCATCCTTGCAAAACCTTGTGTTCCAAATTTTTCTCCCTCTCCTTCCCCATCTCTCTCCTGTCCTAGACAGCAAGTAATCCAATATAGGTTAAGCATGTATAATTCTTCTATACACATTTCCAAATTTATCATGCTGGACAAGAAAAATCAGATCAAAAAGGGAAAAAAAAGAGAAAAAAAGCAAGCAAACAACAAAAATTTGAAAATACCATGTTGTGATCCACAATCAGTCTCTACAATCCTCTTTCTAGATGCAGATAGTTCTCTCCACCACAAGTCTATTGGAATTGACCCTAATCAGCTCATTGTTGAAAAGTGCTCCCCCATTTCTGGAAGGTACTCCTGCCTCACTTTGAAGAATCTCTGTTTTTTTGTTTTTTGTTTTTTTTTTTTTGCTGAGGCAATTGGGGTTAAATGACTTACCTAGGGTCACACAGCTAGGAAGTATTAAATATCTGAGACCACATTTGAACTCAGGTCCTCCTGACTTCAGGGCTGGTGCTCTAGTCACTGCACCAGAATCTCTAGTTTCTTTCAAAGCATTGCTCACATACAATCTCTTCCACAAGACTTTTGTGGCTGAGTTTTTGGTGCTGTCTCCTTCATAAAATGATGTTAGTATTGCCCTTCCTGAATAGAATGTAAGCTCCTTGTATGTCTGGGGTTTGTCTTTTCATCCCCTGAATCTAACAAATTCCTGAAACATAATAGATACCTAACATATATTTGTTGATTTATTAATGTAGGATCAGAATTATACTAGTAGCAGAGGAAACGAGAATAAGTCACAGTTCACAAGTTGTGGTGGAAGAATCTATATATTTGCTGAGCTAATTGGATATGAGAAATGAAGGAGAAGGAAAGAGAAAGAAGTCCAAGAGACATGAGAATGTGGGATGTGAGGGTACTAGAGATACAGTAAAGAGGGGGATATACAGATTTAGACATGTTGAATTGGAGGTACCTGTGGGGCATTCAAAAGGAGGTTATACTGATAGACAATGGCATTGGAGGTCTATAGTTCAAAAAGGAGAACAGGTTGGAGAATTATTTTATGGAGGTTATAGTTGAAGGTGCGGGTTTGGTTCTCAAAGGACAGTGTAGATAGGACAAAAGACCAAAGTCAGATCCATGGGCCTCATCCATGTTAATGACACTGAAAAGTGAGAGAGGCCAAGAAATAGGAGGAAGAAGTGGGAAGAGAACAAGGAGCATGTGGCAACAGGACAGGATGTGGAGGATGAAGAAAGAGGCCAATGATGACTATGTCTAGGTCTCTGGGTGGCTAAGATCATATAAGGAGGCAAATTGGAAGGAAGAGCTGGTTTGGAGGAAAAGAGCTTAGAATCATAGAAGGACTTCAGAGGTCATTTAGTCTAATGTCTGAATTTTACTGAGGAGGAAGGGAGACCAGAGAGGGTAAGCAGCTCACCTAGAACACACAGGTAGTGACAGACATCCTGAATTCACATTTGGGACACGTCAAGTTTGAGAGACTAATGGGTCTTCCACAAAAAACATGGATGGAATTGTGCTGCTCACTACCAGTACCATCTCCTTCTCTTCTGGTAGCATGAAGCTGGGAAGTGGGAAAAGGCAGGCAGGAATGAAGTTTAGGTATAAATAGAGGAATACCACATCTACAGCATTTATTAAAGTCCACGTATGTATGTATGTATATATTTACATACCCCTACACAAAACCCCTGTATCTATAATAGTTATTCCTTTTACAACATGGGGGTTGGGGTCATGGTGCTCCTAGAATCTGGCAAATCTGTTTAAAATTTTTCAACCCTTCTTTATACCAGAAATGTATGAATTATTATGGAATCAAAAGATAAAATATGTTGATATTATAGGAGTTTCTAAACTTTTCTGTGTCATCTATGAACCTTCTTGTATCATTTTCAGCTTCCACAAAACTCCCCCAAATTTCTCATTTAATTTCTTATGCTGCTCTGTAATACATTGAAACCATGATGAGGAAAGTCATGATGTTGGAAGGAATCACTGTATGTATGTATACATATGTGCATCAATAGATAGGGACATGTAGGATTTTGTTAAGTACATTCTTCCTGCAGAGCTTATTGGTTGTGATTACAATGGCAGGGGAACATATTGGAACTGGCCAGCTGTTTCATTAGGAAGGACCTCCGAAGCTCATTTTATTTTCAGTAAATCCTAATCCCCTTCTTTTAATTGCTCATCTTTCAGTGTGTGAGAAAGCCATAGGAGGGAGTTTGTACAGGTATTTATTTTAGTGAGTGCAAATGGTTGTGGGCTTTTTCAAAGTCATTCATCACTCATGGGAAACTTTGTAGGCATTAAGATGGTTCTAAGGTTTAAGACTTGTTTAAAGATTCTTGGTTAATTGATCATTTGAAGGATGCTTTAAACACAGGTGGAATAACAGGGAACTTTTTAAAAGGCATTTTCTTAATGGATTAATCCACAGCTATCCATTATGTTGTTTCTTTCTTCCAAAAATCTGTTAGACCCAGCCAGTATACTGAGAAGCTGTGAACATCTGGTGTGTGCTTATGGAAAGTATATATTGGAAAAAAGATAGAAAGGTGGCAAAGTTTAGAGAAAATGGGATATTTTCCTCTCTGCTGGTGAATAGTGAAGACATTTTTTTTGATAAGGCACAGGGAAATTGGAAAGGACATACATTTGTAATAATGTGAGGGTCCCCACAACTTCCTGTGTTTTGAGAAACTTAACTCTAAGGGGACCACAGTGATTGGATGTGTGTAATACATTTGCAAATACTGTTGATACATAGTTTTATACATTACTCCACATAGTTTTAATGGCTCCTGAGGAAAGTCCAGCCTTCCCTGCTACATTGATGGCAGCCTAGGCCAAAGATGATCTAATCCATGTTCTTGGGTCTGCAGGAGATCTCTCGCTTTGTCTCTGGATGTCAGGTAGCCAGCTTGCTGCCCTTGGGGGCTCCTGTGAAACTGGTATACTCTGGTTGCTATGGATCTGCTGGGAGGCCTTGAGGCCCTGAGTTGAATCCAAAGCTTTGAACTCTTCTGAGTTGATGGTTTGCTTCTCCTTACTTCTCTAGGACATTCAGAACATATTATAGTGACCAAAAGCAGCTGGTGCAGGAGCAAGCAGCTGGGAGCAGAATCTATGCTGGCTGATTAGTTCCCAAGTTAAAAAAAAACATTTTCAGAGTGTATTTTGTTACTGGAAAGGTCTCTGTTCATGATGATCAAGTCTAGAACTTGCAAAATATCTGCAAACACTTAAGAGAATGAGAATGTGAAGGGGAATTGGGTATGACAAGTTATGGATTAATGCAAGTTCCATTGAGTTGTCTCTCTAGACTCTCATAGTAGGTAGACAAATATTTCATTTAGTAGGAAGATTTCAAGAATCAAATTACCCTTGGATCTATAACCTGCCTCCCATCTTTTGTGGCTTCATTAGCCTTCTCCAAAGCTCTTTTTTCCTAACAGGCCCCTTCATCTCTCACTTGGTAGAACTTTCAATAGCTAAGACATGGCATACTGCCTCCCCAATGGCATCTTATACTTTCCCTACTCCTATCTGCTGTGAAATGGGCCTCCTGGAGCTCCATAGAGCACATCATAACCTGCCACCAAATTCAACTTTTAGAAAGGTCTTTTTGATAACCACTGATAGTCTACTAGGACTCATTTTTAATCGACAAGCATATTGTCATCTCATTATATACTTTCCATCCTGAATTCTGAATCTGCTGCTGGCAATATTCATATTTTATTTTCCATCCCCATCTGCTAACTCTCTTAATAATATCTTTCTCAATCCTTAACAACCTCCTCCTGACTGCCCCCAACCAGTTTCCTCCTTAAGATCTGTCTGTACACCACCTCCAATTGTTCACTGAAGAAAGCCATATACACCCAGAGAGAGGGATGCGAAATGTGGACCACAACATAACATTCTCATACTCCTTGATTGATGTTTGCTTACATTGTGTTTCCTTTATCTGATATATCGTTTGTGTAGATAAGATTTTTCTTGCACAACAATGATAAGTTTGGAAATATGTATACATATATTCGATTTGCCAATATTTTAACATAATTAACATGTAGTGGATATCCTGCCATCTAGGGAAGGGGTGGGGAAGTTGGGGGGAAAAATTTGTAATGGAAAGCTATGTAAGGGTTATTGTTGAAGAATTACCCACACATATGTTATGCAAATAAAATAAAATTAAAAAAAAGATCTGTCTGTACCTTCCACTGTGCCCTCTGGAATGCCTACTATGTAACCAACAAGTTTTCCTTTCATCTCCCTCACTCCTTCCATCTTCCGGCTTTCACTGAGACCTAGCTCCCTCTGCCCACCTCCCCTCCCACTGCAGAACTTTCCTTGACATCCTTTCCAGTTCTAGCAATACTTTCTCCCATACATCTCAGATAGACCATGTGATGGGGTAGAAATGAATTCAAAAAACAAACATGAGAAGAATAGCTGGATTAGACCAACTGCACACAGAAGAGATTTTTGCTATGGTTTACACAAGTTTGAGGTAATTAAGGGGCTACTTCTCAAGCTTTCTGGTAAAGGGAAGACACCAGAATTTGGGTGAAGGACCTTACTATTTCTAATACAGACATAGCTGAGAGAATATTAATAGCTACCAATCCATGTCTATTTTCACACCTCTACGAAGTCTTTATTCAAACAATCTATACATGCATTTAAAACAGCCTTTTGATTCATGAGTAAACTGGATTTAAGAGAGGCAGAGTTGTATGAAGTCATATGCTTCATTCTCTCTTCCAGAGCCATCACTGTCCAGTAGCAGGACAGAGTCAAGATAACTGGTGATGGCTCGAGATGTAGTAGATGATTTAGGTGTCAAGCTCTAAGCACTTCACTGTGTCTGTTTCAGTTACTTTTATAGTTGTTGGAAGAAACCATTATAATCCACTTATTCCACCAGGGGAAGTCTTCACATGTTTGGGGGTTAGATACCCCCAAGCTCACCAAAAGGTTTGAGACCTCTTGGGTATCATCAACCTGGTTTAGCCCATCTATTGAAATGGTTTACAAGGTCATGAATACTGTGTATTTTACAGCTTCTTGGAGCCACAGGTGAGAGGTAGGTAAGTCAGGTGGACACCAAAGGGCTTGGCAGCCCTTATACCATAAGTACTAGTCTCCTCTGAAAACACCCTATACCCCATAATAGCCTGGAGATATAAGAAGGGAATAAACAGACATTTGAAAATGATATCCTATTTTTTCTCTCTTGTGGTTTTCCCTTTTGTTCTGATTTTTCTCTCCCAACATGATTCATAAAGAAATGTTTATTTAAAAAGTCTACCCATATATATAAGCAGAAAAAAATAAAACAATTTAAGAAAGAAGATTATATTCTACAGTAGAACATATCTTTATAGTCCTCTATGGTCTTTGACTCCAGCATAACCATACCTATCCTTTATCCATTATTCCCCAATACCCTTCACCTCTAATTCCTCACTAAAATCCTTCCCCTCCTTACTTCCTCCCTGGTCCCTGACCCTCTAGGGCAATTATAACCTAATCACTTACAGGACACATTGAAGCTATGTATACTACCAGGAAATTCTTCCTGTCCACTCCCAGCATGAAATATTCCTTGAAGAGTAGGTTTTGAACTTCAGGGCAGTGACCAGTTAGTAAAAGTTCTCTCTCCTACCCACTTTTCTTTTAGACTAGACAGAATGGATTTCATAGCAGTATATTGATATAATTTAAAAGTAAATTAAAGGGAAAATTAAAAAAAATATTTGTTTTTGCTAGCAGGATTCCATGAACAAAAAAGTTCAGAGATCACTGCATTAGACTATATGATGGATGCAAAGAAATTATCTGTGTCCTGGTTTCTCAGAAATACCAAATCATACTTTCTGGTCAAATAATTGAATCAGAGATTGGCAAAAGTAACATTACCAATTGGATTCCCATCTAGAAAACTGACTTGTTCAATCTTTTTTTTTTTTTTTTTTTTTGCTGAGGCAATTGGGGTCAAGTAACTTGCCCAGGGTCACACAGCTGTTACGTGTCTGAGACCAGATCCGAACTCAGGTCCTCCTGACTTCAGGGCTGGTGCTCTATCCACTGCGCCACCTAGCTGCCCCTACTTGTTCAATCTTTTAAAAAATATGAAAGTATTAAAAAAAAGACTGGATTTCTTTATTTCTCCCAATCTAGAACTATAGGGAAAACCCACAGACCCAATTTCATGGCTGATTGGACTGAGAGTTTTGACTTGCTCCATTTCTTACCTAGGCCTTCTTAGTAATTCTCGTGACTTGCTGCTTCCCAGACTCACCACATTGATATCTAACAGTGTAGCTGCTCAATCAGTTTAGTCAATCAGCTACTCAATGTAGCTTAGCACTCCCAGACTCAGAGATTCATCAGTCTCCTTGTTCATTGGGAATACAGCCATGTCCCAAAAGCATTTTAATAGCTCATAACAGAGGGTTTTATGGGTTACAGTTAGTTTTCCTCACAAGCATCAGAGACAGTATTGGGAATACATTCTTCCTCCCCCTTTTACAGATAAGGAAACTGAGGTCCAGAGAAATTAAATGACTTTCCAGCAGTCACACAGCTGTTCAATGGCAGTCATAACTGGAATCCAGGTTTTCTGATTCAACATTCTGTGATTTTTCCCTTTGTGGTCCTCCCTTAAGCTTTTCAATAATCTTTTTCTTAATTTTGCAAAATGTTCACCTTGTATAACAGTTCTATTGTTCAAATTTTATTAAGTGAAAAAGCTCAGACCTTTTTTAAGGAGGGAAAGGAGAGAATAGAGCAAAGAGATAAAGAGAGAAAATGTATATATTGTAGGTTTGATGTCCTGCTGTCTTACTTGCTATCTATACAAATGTGAACAAAACAATTCAATTGAATTCAACATATATATTAAACATTTACTTTGTGCAAGATACTATGCTAAACACTAAAGAAACATAGTGAAACAACAACAAACTCAAAAAATAATCCCTGCTCCCAAGAAGATTGTGTCCCCTGGGAGGGAAACAACATGTACCCAGTTAAGCATTTATAAAACATGTGAAGAATAAATCTAAAATAATTTCAGGGCTGGTGAGAGTACTTAAAACTGACTAGAGATAAACCTTGTTTACAAAGTAGAAACTAAATAGAATCTGAATGGAGCTAAGGATTCTGAGAAGTGAGATGAAGAGGGAGACCACTTAAGGCATAAAGGGCAGCCTGTGCAAGGTGGGAGATGGAATATTGTGTAGAGAACAAGGACAATTTGGCAAGAATTAAGACTGTGAAGTGGGGAGAATAATGTGAAATCTCTTTGGAAAAGGTGTTGGATTATAAAGGCCTTTAACTGTCAAACAGGGAAGTTTGTGTTTTATAGTAGAAGTTAAAGGAAGCCAGTGAAACTTCTTGAGCACGACAGCAGCGTGGTTAGACTTGTGCTCAAGGAGTATCATCATAGCCATGTGGAGGGAAGATAAGAAAGGAGATAGTCCATACAGTGGGAGACTAATTTCAAAACTATTTCAATAGTCCAGGTGAGAGATAATAAGCATCTGAATTAGAATGATGGTTTGGTGAATGGAGAAAAGGGGTCATGTGAGAGATATTGTAGAGCGTTGGTAAATGTTTGTGGAGGGGAGGAGAGTGATGAATCAAGGATGACTCAGATTGAAAGTCCGGGTAACTAGAAGGATAGTTATATTCTTGTGATGAGGAAGCAGAAGCAACAAGCTTGATATTTATTTTTATTTTTTGGGGGGATGGATTTAGAAGAGAATGGCAGATATGATATAGTATAATAAATTTGAGGGAATAACATGAGCAAATGAAGAGGTTTTTTTTTTCTTTAAGCATGGGGGAAATTAACATAAGATGAAAACTATCTGGATAGTCATGGGAAAAGTTTATTGAATTACAATTAAAAGTTGGTGATCTTTAAATTTTATTCGAGTTCTCTGTTCCTATTTTTGTGCAGGAAGGGAAAGCGAGGCACACACTTAATAACACTTACAATATACCTGTATCCATCATTATTATCTTTATTTGTTTTCTCTCACTCTATGAGCCAGATTTTATCATTTCTACTACCATGACATCTCTTGCATCCATTCCCTTCTGTTTACTCATGGAACCCTCTATCCTAGTTCAGGTTCTCATCTCCTTGGCTTGGACTTTTGATTTCTCTTTCTAATCGAAGATCGATAGGAGATCCAAAATGAGCAAAGCCAGACATGAGGAAGAGAGATGAAACCTCTCAGAAGTGCATTAGATGTTCTAGTAAATACCCAACATCCACTTGGAAGAAGGGGAGGGGATATATTAAAGTTCCCCAAATGCCCCTAGAAACCATGTCATCAATGACCAGCAGGACGATTTCAGAGAGGCCTGGAGAGACTTGCATGAACTAATGCTCAGTGAAGTGAGCAGAACCAAGAGATCATTATTCACGGCAACAACAATACTATATGAGGATCAGTTCTAATGGATATCACTCTCTTCAACAATGAAATGCTTCAAACCAGTTCCAATTGTTCGGTGAAGAGAGCCATATACACCCAGAGAGAGGGATGTGAAATGTGGACCATTACATAACATTTTCATGTTCTCTATTGAGGTTTGCTTGCATTGTATTTCCTTTATCAGATTATTCTTTCTTGTAGATATGATTTCTCCTGCACAAAAAATGATGCAATAACTATACATATATTCGATTTCTTAAGTATTCTAACATAATTATCATGTAGTGGATATCCTGCCATCTAGGGGAGGGGTGGGGAGTAGGGGGGAAAATTTGTAACAGAAAGCTTTGTAAGGGTTAATGTTTAGGAATTACCCATACATATGTTTTGCAAATAAAAAGTATTAATAATAATAATAAAAAAAAGAAACCATGTCATCTTTTATCTTCCTAGTCTTCCCTTTATTCCTTTTTACTGGCATTCCTAGTATCTTTCTTTTTTTAAATATTTGCTCCAGATTGTACTTTGCTGCAAGTCCTTATCTTGAAGCAGGCTTTCTCTCTGATTCCAAAATTTTGTGGGAAACTTCCCATATTGGGGCTGCCTACTACATAGGGTTATTATGAGGAAGATGTTTTGTAAACCTGAACATATTGTAGAAAATGTGAATTATGGTCTCTGTGATCACTTCCATTTAAATCATCTTGAAGCTTACAAAGCATTTTTTTTAACTATTCCGTGAATTAATCAAAGTATTATAATCCCCATTTCACAGATGAGCAAACCACAAGGTTCATAAAAGTAACAATAATTACAAGGCTACCAAGAATGGGTACTTATACTATGACCCTGTTTTTTTAAGTTTGCATCCAATGCTATTTCTACCCCACTACGAATCAACTAACCAATCAAAGGGTTAATTACCTATGTATATGAAAGGCAGTGTTGCATAGTGGGTAGAGAACTGGATTGAAAGCCAGGGAAAACTGAGTTCAATTCCCACCTCCAACACATTCTAGGTTTTTTATGTTGGGCATGTCACAGACTTAGCCCTTTAGGAAACTCTCTAAGGCTATAAATTGCAGAGAAAGTTCCAACCTGAATTGGTAGAACCAGAGCCGTCTTCTAGGAGTGCCCTATGTGAAGAAATCAGAGGTCCCATCCCTATCTCTATTTCCTATTAGGTGCTGAGATATAAAGACAAAAAAAATTTAAATAATTCCAGCTCTTAAGGACCTTACAAATACATATAAGTAAATGGAGAACACATCCAAAACAAATACAAGAAGTGGGAGCATTTGGGAAATTACTTCCTTTACTTACCATAAAGTTAAATTGAACATTTTGCTTAACAGGATATTTAAATGATTATTTTTAGAAAGCCCAATTAGGGGTTTACACCACTATGTAAATGTGATAACATTGTCATCATCATCATCATCATCATCATCATCATCATCATCATCGCTGTTATTTTTCTACCCTTGACTTGGGGACTTCAATATGATATTTTTTAAATATCAACCAAAAATTCCAGAACTCCATTAGGCCTTCTCAGATAAAGAGATTTTTTTAAAAAGGTGGTATATTTTGATTTTGAGCTGATCAATAGCCATCTCTGTTTCATCCTCTGCTCTAGTCAACCAAGCTCAAGATTGATTACAGGCATGAAAAAAAAAATATGAGGGCCCCCAAGCCCTCAGTAGCTAGCTATAGTTGGGCAGATTGGAGCATTTACCTGCTCTGGCTCTGACCAAGGGCAATTAAAACTTTGGTGGCCTTTCCCTTTTCAAATTGCCAAAAAAAGGCTAAGAAAATGGGGTAAGAGGGGGCCCTTTCTGCGGAGCATGTGGTAGGAAAGGCTCCTTCTCTCAGTGTTTGACAGGTGTGTGTGTGCTGGGCGCTGAGCTGCGACTGCCCCCAGTTACTCATGAAACCCGAGCGTGTTTGTAAACAGTCTGTGCTTTCTCAAACGGGCCCTGGGGAGTTGGTGCAGGAAGTCAGATTGCACAAATCTACCTAATTTGGCACGATACGTTGAAAGCATGCTTGAGTGACCATAATTGCGCTGGGGCTGCCTTCATTTAGCAATCTCAGGGCATACCTTTCCAATAACAACTGCAGGCGATATAAATTCAATCTCTTGTTTGTTTCTGAAAGTGATTAGCCTGAAAAATTTGGAATTTAAACACTCATAATTGCAAAGTGTTATTTACATTCAATTTTGCTCTGTTTAAAAAACTTAGCCCCCTTCCCTATTTCCACCCCCCCACCAGTGTTTCAGAGAATTCACTTTCAGTGGGTGCAAAAAAATAGAATTTGAAAATTTCTTCAAACAGAAGCCAGGGATTGGGGGTTAAAGGTGAGGGTGGGAGGAGATCCTTCTTTTGCTCCCCCAACTGAGTTTTTTTATTGCCCTGGAGGCAAGGAGAAAGATAATGCCATACCCCAAGTTCCTGGACTAGATAGGGTCCTGGAATTAAAAATGCATGCAAAGGATTTTAGAAGCCATCAATTTCCACTATTCAGTTGATAGATGAGGAAACTGAGGTTCAGAGATGGCCGGTGACCCAAAGTCATAAAAGTAACAAGTGATAGAAGTGAGTTTGTGAACCCAAATCTTCTCCCGCCCAAACCAGCATATGCCAGTCAAGAGACCTAAACTTTTAATTCTATGAATCCTGCCCATCCGTTGGGGAATGGCTGGATAAGTTATGTTATATGCATGTAATGGAATATTATTGTTCTATGAGAAATGATGAGCAGACTGATTTCAGAGAGGCCTGGAAAGACTTTCTTGAACTGATGCTAAGTGAAATCAGTAGAACCAACAGAACATTGTGTGCAGTGACAAGATTATATAATGATCAACTGTGATGGTGATTCATCAAGGCAATTCCAGTAGACCTGTGATGGAAAGAGCCATTTGCATCCAGAAAGAGGATTATGGAGATTGAATGTGGATCAAGTACAGTATTTTCACCTTTTTTGTTATTTGCTTAATTTTTTTCTTTTGAATTTTTTCTTCCTTTTGGATCTGATTTTTCTTGCACAGTGTGATGAATATGGAAATATGTTTAAAAGAAATGTACATATTTAACCTATATCCGATTGCTTCCTGTCTTAGGGAGGGGGTAGAGGGAGGAGAAGAAGAAAAATCTGTAACACAAGGTTTTGCAAAGATGAATGCTGAAAGGTATTTTTGCATGCATTTAGAAAAATAAAATACTATTTTTAAAATTTCTATATATCCTACCAACTGACCTCATGCCTATTACACACACATAAACATACACACACATGCACACACATGCACACACACACATACACCCATCTAGTTTTAGTGCTGCCTTATTGGCTCTGGAATCTGGGACACATCACTTCCACCTTTCTTTGCCTCAGTTTGTTCATCTATAAAATAAGAGGGTTGTTATGGATGATTTTATCTTCTCTGAGACTCAGTTTCTTTTTTTGTTGTTGTTGGAATTTTTTAATTTTAATTTTTTCTCCCTCCCTCCACCCCTTCCCAACACATTGAAAAAGTAAGATATAGGATACCCATTTCTCAAATGAAGGAAGTCATGCTAAATATGTTTCTCCATTAGCTATGTTGCAAACAACAACAAGGAAAATAAAGGGAAAAAAGCAAGGAAAAATAAAGACAAAGGAAAAGAATGCTTCACTCTTCAATCAAAATCTATCAGTTCTATCTCTGGAGGTGAATAGCATTTTTTTCATCATGGAGTTCCTTGGAATAATAATAGATAACTGTATTGATGAAATATAGTTAGTAAATATCATAATTGCTAATCATTGAAATATTGCTTTCACTACAGTATGATGTTTTCTTAGTTCTGCTCACTTCACTTTGCAACAGTTCATATAAATGTTCCCAGGTTTGAGATTCTCAATTTCTTTAAACCAAAGGAGATTTCTAGTCATTCTAGTTTGCTCATTATAAAATAACTTTGCATTTATTCTATATATATTTATATTTATATATCTGTGTATATTATTTCCCTCAGCATGATATAAGCTTCCTTAAGGGCAGGGGCTGTTTATTGTTTATCTTTTATTTCTTATATTCTCAGCAGACTATCCAGTGTAGTATAGGCTTAATAAGTACCTGTAAAATTGAATTCCCTCCAGATCTAAATCCTATGATCCTTAAATAGTTTGAAAATGTTCAACAGACATGCTAAACATGTCTCCATTAGGAACCAAAAAAGTTAGCCTAGTCCCTCCCTCCTTAGATTAGAGAATATTTCATTTTATATAGATTGAGAAGGGCAAGGAGAAGAAGAGGAAGAATGGAGATCACAATCCAAATTTAGGTTCCAAGTGGATGAGAAACACAAACCAACCTGAAAATATTCTGAGGACAGGCTCAGGAATGTTTGTCCACCCAAGACTGGTCATACCACATGGAGAAGATCCTCACCAGGCTGGCTTTGGTGTGAAGTTTTTCTACTCATAGAAGCTCTCAGAAACCCTCCATCAAGCTATATTAAGGCTATTCTCAGTATCTGTGGGAAAGCTACCTATGTTTACAAAAATCATAATTTAAAAGTTTCAAAGCATTCTTTTTAGTATTTTAGGGCTTTTTTCTTTCTTTTGTCTTTTTTTAATAATATTTTTTTTTTCAAATACATGTAAGGAAAGTTTTCAACATTTATTTTTGTAAGACTTTTTATTCTAGGTTTTTCTCCCTCCCTCCTTGATCTCCTCTGCTCCAAGACAGTAAGTAATCTGATCTAGGTCAAATATGTGCAATCCTTTTAAACACATTTCCATATTTGTCATGCTGTACAAGAAACATCAAAAGGGGGGGAAACCTTGAGAAAGAAGGAAAAAAACAAACAAAAGGTGAAAATATTATGCTTTTTTATCCACATTCAGTCTTTATAGTTATCTCTGTGGATGTTTTTCATCTCAAGTCAATTGGAATTGCCTTGAATCACTATATTGTTTTTTATTTATTTTATTAAAGCATTTTATTTGCAAAACATATGCATGGGTAATTTTTCAACATTGACTTTTGTAAAACTTTCTGTTCCAAATTTTTCCCTCCTTCTCCCTACCTCCTCCCCTAGATGGTAGGTAGTCTAATACATGTTAACTATGTTAAAATACATGACAAATCCAATATATGTATGCATATTTATACAGTTATCTTGCTGCACAAGAAAAATTGGATCTACAAAGAAAAAATCCGAGAAAGAAAACAAAATGCTAGCAAACATCAACAGAAAGCATGAAAATGCTAAATTGTGGTCCACACTCAGATCCCACAGGTCTCTTCCTGGATGTATATGGCTTTCTTCATCACTGAACAATTGGAACTGGTTTGAAACGTCTCATTGTTGAAGAGAGCCACGTCCATCAGAATTGATCATTATATAATCTTCTTGTTGCCGTGTATAATGATCTCTTGGTTCTGCTCATTTAACTTTGCATCAGTTCATGTAAGTCTCTCCAGGCCTCTCTGAAATCATCCTGCTGGTCATTTCTTACAGAACAATAATATTCCATAACATTCATATACCATAATTTATTTGGCCATTCTCCAACTGATGGGTATCCATTCATTTTCCAGTTTCTTGCCACTACAAAAAGGGCTGCCACAAACATTCTTGCACATGTGGGTCTCTTTCCCTCCTTTAAGATCTCTTTGGGATATAGGCCCGATAGAAACACTGCTGGGTCAAAGGGTATGCATAGCTTGATAACTTTTTGAGCATAGTTCCAAATTACTCTCCAGAATGGTTGGATCCATTCACAGTTCCACCAACAATGTATCAGGAATCACTATATTGTTGAGAAAAGACAAGTCCATCACAGTGGACGATCACATAATTTTGTTACTGGGAATAACGTCCTGGTTTTTGTTCACTTCACTCAGCATCAGTTCATGTAGGTCTTTCCAGGCTTTTTCTGGAATCAATCTGCCCATCATTTCTTATAAAATAATAATATTCCATTACCTTCATATACCATAACGTATTCAGCCATTCTCCAACTGATGGGCAACTATTCAATTTCAAGTTTTAGAGGTTTTTTTTAAAGATAAATTTATAAATTAGTAAAGGCTCCCAAAGTCTAGATGCCTGAAGGTCTCAGAAGTTCTAGATGTAACGTGGTTTTATGGATCCCTTTGAACTCTGACATTCTTGTCTCCATTGGTCAGAGCATTAAACAAATTCTGATACCATGTCCCAGGAATGATACAGGGTATCTTCCAATATCAGCTATCCTTCCTTTAAAAAAAGTTACTATTCAGCCTTGCACTAACAACAACAATAACAACAACAATAGTAATAGTAGCAACAATATTAACCAATGTTTACATTATACTTAAAGGTCTACAAGACACTTTACAAACATTTTCATTTGATCCTTACAGTCACTCTAAGAGGTAAGTACTACTATTATTATACACATTTTATAGATGAGGAAACTGAGGCACACAGAAATGACAAAGCTACTAAGTATTACAGGTTATATTTGAACTGAAGTCCTTGAGACTCCAAGCGCAGAACTCTGATGACTGCACTGCCTAGCTTCCTCTGGAATGTCCTGGGGATTTTTATCAGTCATTTGTATATAGGCATATGTGACCATCTTATCAAGTTTATAAATCATACATAGCTGGGAGAGACATCTGACTCATGGGATCTAAGAGTTAATATTCAAGCTTTTCAAGAAATAACAAGTGGGTCAACATTAATAACATGAAATTTAATAGGGATAAATATAAAGTATTACACATGGGTTCAAAAGAATGAATGTACAAGGACAAGATGGAGAGGGTGAAATAAGATGGCAGCTCATCTGAAGAGATCTGGAGGCTGTAGAGGATGGAAAATTTAAGATGAGTCAAGGGTGTGCTAAGCCAGGAAAACTAATACAATTTTAAGCAACATTAAGAGAAGCATAGCTGAGTGTGGTGGTGCATGCTCATTATCCCTATTCTTCTGAATTTTAGTGGGTATAGTGTTCTCATAATATTTGTCTTCATTATAATGAGCCTTCAGAATTGGGGACCCACAAGGTTGCTTAAGATGAACTTGCTCTAGGAGAAAATAATAGGGTTAAACTCCCATGTTTTGATCCTTGGTGAGATAGGGAGACCTATTTAGAGAGAGACACATAGAAACAGAAGAGAGAACGAGAGTCAAAGTCAGATATAAAGCGAGATATAGAGATAAAGAGAGACATAGAGAAAGAGACAGTCAACATACCCATAAAGGCATAAAAATAAGAAATGGTGCTGTGCTCTGGTTAGATCATATCTCCTATACTGTGTTTGGTTCTGGGTGTCATGTTTTAGGATATTGGTAAACTAGACTGCCACCAGTAGAGAGCAACCAGGATGAGGAAGAGATGGGTGATTGCCACGTGAGAATTAGGTGCAGAATTAGGGATGTTTGGCTTAGTGAAAGGAAGACTGGTACAGGGGGGAAGTGCAAGATATGTTAGTTATTTTCAAATATATGAAGCTTTGCCATGTGGAAGAGGGATTGGACTATTGGACTTTTTCTTTTTGACTCCAGAGGCAAAATCAGAAATTATGAAATGGAAGTTGCAAAGAAGTAAATAGAGGATAGGGTTAAGGAAAACCCACTCAGACCATCCAAAAGGGTCCTGTTCATTTCAAGCAAAGGTTAGATTTCCACTGGTCATATATACTATAGAGAGAATTCTTGTTCAGATGTGGATTGGACAGCATGGCTTCTGAGGTTTCTGCTAACTCTGAGATTCAGAGAGTCTATGAGTTCTACAATTTTTTTTCTTATTCTAAGTCCTCTGATCCTATAAAAAGCCATTTCAGTGAAAGTACAAATAATTTTTTCAATAGAATTTTATACATGTAAATATAATTTTCCACTTTAATTTTTGTAAGATTTTGTGTTACAATTTTTTCTCCCTCCCTCTACCCTCTCTCTAAGACAATAAACAATTTGATAAATGTTGAACACATGCAATCCTTTTAAACAAATTTCTGCATTTGTAATATTGTGCAAAAAACAAAAATCAGACCAAAAGGGAAAATACCATGAGAAAGAAAAAGCAAGCAAGCAAGCAAACAAAAGATGAGACTACTATGCTTTTCTACACATTCAGTCTCCATACTTTCACTCTGAATGTGGATGACATTTTCTATTCCAAGTCTATTGGAACTGTCTTAGATCATTGCATTTTTGAGAAGAGCTAAGTCTATCACAGTTGATTATCACATAATCTTCTCACTACTGTATACAATGTTCTCCTGATTCCACTCATTTCATTCAACATCAGTTTGTGTAAGTCTTTCCAGGCTTTTCTGAAATTAGCCTGCTCATTATTTATTATAGAAAATAATATTCTAGGGGCAGCTAGGTGGCACAGTGGATAGAGCACCAGCCCTGAAGTCAGGAGGACCAGGAGGACCTGACTTCAAATCTGGTCTCAGACGCTTAACATTCCCTAGCCGTGTGACCCTGGGCAAGTCACTTAACCCCAATTGCCTCATCAAAAAGCAAAAAAAAAAATAAAAAAAATAATATTCTATGACATCCCCATACCATAACTTATTCAACCATTCCCCCACTGATGGGCAGCCATTCAATTTCCAGTTCCTTAATACTCCAGAAAGAGTTGCTATAAGTATTTTGCACATGTGGATCCTTTCCCCTCTTTTATGATCTCTCTGGGACACAGACCCTTCTGGAACAAAAGGCATGGACAGTTTTACAACTCTTTGGTCATTGTTCCAAATTTCTCTCCAGAATGGTTACATCATTTCACAAGAAAGGAAAAAGGTTTTGATGAAATTGATTGTACTGTGGCTGATACCACAGAGGCTGGGGACAGAAGGATGGTTACTCTTAGTTTAGAAACCTGAAATTTTGAGGCCATAAAGATTTTAAATAGTTTTTCTCTTTTATTTTCCTCTTTACTGTCTTCAATAAGGAAAACATTTGCCTGGAAGGTGCCACCAACTGATGACGTTCAAACATCTAATCAGTCCTGGACTTAGGAAATGGGGGGAGAGCAGGGGATGATATTTTCAAGCATCGCTCAGAAAATTCATCTTAAATAAGGTGTTGTGTGGTTTTAAATCATGGCTTCATTGTGTGGTTAAGATTAAAACATTTCTATTTAACCACAGCTCATTCAGGAAGATATAGATGAATGATAGGGTATTTTATCATTTGTGACCATAGGAGTCAAGAGCAGGTCTCATTATAGATCATAGTAGAGGAGTCTACTCTCCTCCTAAATCTAAGTTCGACACTCTAAACTATTCCTTAATAATTAAAAGAGGAACACAGGCTCTTCAGCTATTCTCTGGATAATTGAGCTGCATTCTGAAGGACTGAGAAGCCACTTGATTCCTGAGGCTTATAGTGAAGGACTTTGACATTATGAAAGCTTGAGTTCAAATTCTGCTTGTGAGACTCGGAGTGTATAAGATCTCCCAGGATCAATTTCCTCATCTATGAAATGATGAGGAAAAGAGAGAGCTCTTCTTTCCCATGGTAGTCAAATCAGATTGAATCAGATAATCTATTTAAAGTGTTTTGCAGATCATAAAACCTTATCTGTACAAGGTTTATTAGGTGTAATTATTATCTGTCAACTTGGAATAATACTGGAACCATGTATATCTCAAGGAATTGTTATGAGAATCAAATGAGATAATGAAAGTGTGAGTACTTTGTAATCATAGTGAGCTACACAAACATTGGCTATTATTAGCATCATCCTTACTGCTCTAAAAGTACCAAATAGGCCTCTGTGGCACTTCAGGAAATGCATGAGGTCTTTCCTGTCTTATAGGCAATCTCTATTGCCTCTGTAAGACTGGCAAACTCCTCTACATGACCCTAGGCCATGCAAATGAATAGCAGTTCCCTCCCCAACTTTGATGATTGGGTTGACCAGTTGTCTGAACCTCTGCAGATACATTAATTTCAAGTGTATTCTTAGAAACTTTTAGCTTTGCCTGTAGATTCCTCATAAGTAGAATAAACAAAAGCTCTTCATAGGTCTAGTTAACAATAACTGACATGTATATGGTACTTGGAAGTTTTCAATGCACATTAAATACTTGAAAAAATATATTTATCTTTTTTTTGGTAGGTAACTGGGTGGCTTGCCCAGGCAGGATCACACAGATGGTAAGTATCTGAGGCTGGATTTAAATTCAGGTCCTCTTTATTCCAGAGCTGTTGTTCTACATACATATTTCAGTTGACCCTCACAGCAACCCTATGATATTTTTGTTATAGCTACTATAGGTATCTCCCATCCCCAGCATTTGAAATTAAGGAAACTGAGTTTTTGAGAGATTAAATGATTTTCCTAGGGTGACAAAGGTAATGGGTGTCTGGGTTTGAATATTTCTTGACTCGGTCCAGCACATTATACAAATTGCCATGTTTCTCTTGATAGTTTCTCATGCATAAATTCATCTATAACTCTTGGGCCAACTTCCCTGAAAAGTTCCCCTCTGCCATCTTGTACTTCTCCTCCTTTCACCTTACATCCTGGCTTGTTATCATCTTTTTCTTCTAATCATAAATATCTAAGATCCTAGAATTTTTAGATGGAAGGGATGATGTATTCAACTCACTTCATCAAACTTGCAAGATCTTCTAATCTCAAATCTTCATTTGAAGATGGAAAAATCTGAGATGCAGAAAGATGAAGGGGTTTGTCCACCATCATACTGATAGTAAATAGCTGAGCCAGAATGCAAACCAAGTCTTTTTCTCACAAACCCAATGCTATTCCCATTATGCCATGATGAAACATCATATTTCCTTTGCACTCCTCTCAAATTGGTTTGTTGCTCTCCTTTAGGATGTATAAGAGATGTTCCAGGGTTTTCAGCCTCTCACGGAGGAAGATACATTTTGTGGAAGACAAAACCCCTCCTGTTTGCTTGGTGTCAAGAAGAGCCTTTCCACACATTGTTAAGATGATAAATTAAATACTTTGGATAATTCCAAAGACATACATCATTATCAGAGACTTCTTTACCAGAGATAGACTCAAGTGCAATAAGATAGTTCCTCCTCAGGAAACAGGTGGTTGAAGAGAAGAAATAGGTGGGCAAACAGGGAGATCTGCTAACAGCTCTGGCCAATGAAATGGCTGTACCAGTGTCCCTCCTCTGACAACCAGGATGGGATTCCAGATTGGGAGACTTGCTGGACAACCTTACTTGTCTCCTCAGAACTGACCATATTTGGAGCTTTTGTGGCTTGTAAAAAGCTGAAGATTTTATCTCCTGAGTTCCATATCTCCCTTTTAGAGAGGAAGAAAGACCACATATAGCAGGATACTAGAAGACCCATACAATAATCTGTTGGGGACAGATTCATTCAATTGATTAATAATTCCACAAGATAAAGACTCCACATTTTAGCAAAGCCGCAGAAATCTGGCTATATTTACTGAATGTTCATTATCATTATCAAAGAGAGAAAGATCACAAAATTGGGTTTTGCCCTGGCACATGGAAAGCCACACCGAGTAGTGAAAAGAGTGCTGGATTGGTAGTCAAGAAGACTTAGAGCTTGCTAAAAATAAAGTCAAATATAGTTAAAAATTTTAAAAGTCAGTTAAAATAAGAGACAGGCTAGTTTCTGGGCTGAAATATACTCATCTGTAAAATTAGAGGGCTGAACTATCAGATTTGTAAAATCTCTCTTAGATGTATATCTATGATCTAATACTCTCTTTCCCATTCCCACCCAATTTCCCACATCTTTTACAGTATCTAGGGACAACAAGATTCTACATTTATGTGTAAAAAGGGAATGGTATTTTACATGGTATGATGTGAGGGACAATACAGCAAGAATCCCCATCCAAAAATATCTCCAACCCTTATAAAAGCACCTGAGATTTGAGCACCCCATTCCTTTTTATTAGGGTCAAATCGGCATATTCAGTAGTGCTGATGTAGTTCTAGAATATACTCTAGAGATGGAATAAATTTATGTCCAAAGAAGAACTGGAACTCTTAATTGAAAACCAGATAGATAACTTTGATTATATTAAGTTAAAAAGTTTTTGTACAAACAAAATCAATGTAGACAAGATTAGGAGGGAAGCAATAAATTGGGAAATCATCTTTACATTTAAGGGTTCTGATAAAGGTCTCATCTCTAAAATATATAGAGAATTGTCTCATATTTATAAAAATTCAAGCCATTCTCCAATCAATAAATGGTCAAAGGATATGAACAGACAATTTTCAGAGGATGAAATTAAAACTATTTATAGTCATATGAAAAGGTGCTCCAAATCACTATTGATCAGAGAAATGCAAATCAAGACAACCCTGAGATACCACTTCACACCTGTCAGATTGGCTAAAATGACAGGAAAAGTTAATGATGAATGTTGGAGGGGATGTGAGAGGGCTGGGACACTGATGCATTGTTGGTGGAGCTGTGAATGGATACAGCCATTCTGGAGAACAATTTGGAGCTATGCTCAAAAAGTTATCAAACTGTGCATATCCTTTGACCCAGCAGCATTTCTATTGGGCTTATATCCCAAAGAAATCATAAAGGAAGGAAAAGGCCCCATATGTGCAAGAATGTTTGTGGAAGCCCTTTTTGTAGTGGCTAGAAACTGGAAATTGAATAGATGCCCTTCAATTGGAGAATGGCTGAATAAATTATGGTATATGAATATTATGGAATATT
Organism: Myrmecobius fasciatus; assembly: GCA_023553655.1. Taxonomy (NCBI): domain Eukaryota; kingdom Metazoa; phylum Chordata; class Mammalia; order Dasyuromorphia; family Myrmecobiidae; genus Myrmecobius; species Myrmecobius fasciatus. The sequence goes on from JAJPUD010013779.1 coordinate 23,208, forward strand.
ATTGTTCTGTAAGAAATGGCCAGCAAGATGATTTCAGAGAGGCCTGGAGAGACTTACATGAACTGATACTGAGTGAAATGAGCAGAACCAGGAGATCATTATATACGGCAACAACAGTACTATATGACGATCAATTCTGATGGACATGGCTCTCTTCAACAATGAAATGTTTCAAACCACCTCCAATTGTTCACTGAAGAAAGCCATATACACCCAGAGAGAGGGATGTGAAATGTGGACCACAACAGAACATTCTCATACTCCTTGATTGATGTTTGCTTACATTGTGTTTCCTTTATCTGATATATCGTTTGTGTAGACAAGATTTTTCTTGCACAACAATGACAAGTTTGGAAATATGTATACATATATTCGATTTGCCAATATTTTAACATAATTAACATGTAGTGGATATCCTGCCATCTAGGGGAGGGGTGGGGAGTTGGGGGAAAAATTTGTAACGGAAAGCTATGTAAGGGTTATTGTTGAAGAATTACCCACACATATGTTATGCAAATAAAATAAAAAAATAAAATTTATTAAAAAAATAGAAAATACTCTAGAAGGTAAGGAGCAATTGGTACTTTAAGGATCGCTGAATTAGACGGTATGTTGTTACTTTGGAAGAAACTTTAGAGATCTTCTAGTTCAAGGTATTGAATCTGGAATCTGTGAACTTGTTATTTAAAAATATTTTGATAACCGTATTCTAATATAATTGGTTTCCATTGCAACCATATGTATTTATTTTACACATTTAAAAACATTTTGAGAAAGGGTGTTAGACATCATTAGTCTACCACAGGGCTTCATGACACATACAAAAAGGACAATAACCCCTGATCTACTTCACCTTCCTTCTTTTACAGATTAAGAAATTGAGGACTACAGAATTGAGATGAAGAACTCAAGGACACAGAATGAGATAGAGGCTGAGCTAGGATTGTAACATAGATATACAATCCAGCATTTTTCCACTATATCACATTCATTAATCAAATTGGTTTCTAACCATGACAAGTAACTGAGAAGTGAGTGATGAGGTCATTTTAATAGGGAAAGAGATAAAAAAAAGTCTGCAAGACAAAACCTGTTTAAACCAGTCAAAAATTGTTTTAAAATAGTCAGAAACTCATTTGAATTGGTCAAAGCAGACCCTAATCTGTTTGAACTGACTAAAACCAGTTATAAACAGTCAAAACAGGCTAAGATTTGGATCAAATCAGTAGTTACCACTTTGAACTAGCTCAAATAGGCTCAAACCAGTCAGAATCAGTTTGAGCTAGACAAAACCAATTTGAACCAGTCAAAATGGTTAGAACCTGTTTGAATAGCCTGAATCAGTTCCAAATAGTTTGAACCAGTATAAGCTGATCACAAATAAAAACTTGCTTGAACTGTTTAAACCAGTCAGAAACCAGGAAGGCAGGATCAGAGTGGCCACTACAGTAGAAAGCCTCCATAAGGTCAAGGGAAACATGACTGTGTGTATAAGGAGAGAAAGGACAAAAAATAGAGGTTCTAAAGACAAGCTTTGTTTCCTTTATACTTATGCTAGGGCTGACACATTGTTTTTAAATGTATAAAGTAAATACATAAGGTTACAGTGAAAACCAATTATATTGGAATACAGTTATAAAACTATTTTTAAACAAGTTTCATAAATGCCAGGTTCAATACCTTGGACTAGATGATCTCTAAAGTTTTTTTTCTAACGTAACAACATTCTATGTCTAGTTTAGTGGCCCATAAAAGTGTTCCTTGCTCCTTAACTTCTAGAATTATTTTCACTGCTGTTCATGTAGGTCCATGACCCACACCTCCAAAGTTGAAAATGAGCTGGAATATTTGATATAATCACAGAGGCTTTGTATATGTGTATGGGGGGAAATGGATATGGACTGACTTTAAGACCAAAGCAGAAGGTAGCAAAGGGAACAAGTCTTTATTAAGCACCTACTATGTGCTAGACACTTTACAAATATTATCTTACTTGATCCTCACAACAATCCTGAGAAGTAGATGATAATAGTATTGCTATTTTATAGTTGAGGCAGAACCTGCCTCCAGGTTCACATAGCTGGTTAGTATCTGAGACCTTATTTGAACTCAGATCTTTTTGACTTTGGGATCAGTGCTCTATCCATTGCAGCTACCTGCCTAAGTGGTAGTAATTGTATATTTGTTTTTGATGTAGAGGACTATGTAAGCACGGGGAGTAGCAAGGGAGAGGACAAGGAAGGAGTAGGAAGATTTATCATTAAGAAACCAGAATGGGAAGAAGGTCTTTTCTCTTTAGGAACTTATCTAGACAAGGGCACCATATCTAAACAAGGAATGAATCGAACTGGATGACCATAATTGTATTCTCTTTAGGGGTAGGGAGAAATGAGATTTTCAAGGATCCATTAGAGATCTGAGTCCCTGACAGACGGCAGTGTCTCTTATTGTAATAATAACAACAAGCATTTTTAATCATCTCCTATGTGTTGGGACTGTACTAGGCATTAGGAACAGAAAGAACTAATGAATGAATAAGCAAGCATTTAGTTAGTGCTTGCTTGCTATGTGTCAGATATGAAAAGTTCCTGTCCTCACAGAGCTTACATTCTCTTGGAGGAAAACAACAAGCAAATAAATAAATTGATATAAAACATATACCAAATAAGAGGAGCTTTCTAGTGTTATAAAACATATTTCTTGCAATAACCTTGTTAAGTAGGAAGTATAGATTCCATTATAATTTATTTTACCAGTTTAAGATTTAGAAAGAAGCAATTATTCAAGTCAGCTGATTTAAAAACAAGCACTCTAACAATGATTTTATTCACTGTGAGAAAAATGGCTAAGTCCATTTGCAGAAATGGAGTCACCCTTCAATTTATGGAAATCTTCTCTTTTTCAACCAGTTATTTGGTTATGGAGTGTACCTAATCAGAGCCTCAGATCTCCTTTCTTCTCAGCTTCACTCCTGTTCTTGGCTTTGGGAGACTTCACTGGCCCCAATCCTGAAAGCAGTAGACCTTGGTGGGTAAAGGATGGAGCCTGATCCATTGCAGAGCTGGATGGGACTGACCTATCATCAAGGGGAGAGAAAGCCGCTTTGTGGAAAGGCTCTCAATGGTTGAGGGAAACAGACCTGGCCTTTTTGAATCCCTTTAGAAAGTAGCTAGTTCTTTCAGAGAAGGAGAATATTCAGCTTGTGTCTTTTTCTTTTTACCCCCTTTGTTTATGGAGCAGATGGGAAATATTACCTGAAACAAGTCTTTCCTGCATAAATGTAATGCCTTCTGGAAAGAACCTTTTTTTTTCCTGTTTCTGTACTTTACGTTGCTGCTCTTAGGCAGGACAGTGGAAGGCAATGTTGACGAGCCAAGATTATTGAGTATGTCCCTTTGGAAATGAATCTGAATTACCATTAGCGCTGCTATTTGGAAATCCGTTTACTTATTTTTATATAATTTCCAGGTTTGAGGCCCCAGAACAAATAGACTTTTCAATGTTTTGCTTTCCTTCCAAAACATCTGAAATGGCCAGTGTCTTCCAAAGAATATTTCTGAGGAAAAATCTGTGTGATTTGGAATAAGTTAGCAGGGGATTGAAGACCCACAAAGGTTGTTCATACCAGCCAGAAAGAGGCTCCCTGTCTTTATAATCTTTCATAGTGAGATTGAGGTGAGCAGAAATTCTAAGCACACACACACACACACACTCAGAGAGAGACAGAGAGAGATAAAGAGACAAAGATAGAGAGAGACAGAGACAAAGAGAAGAGACATAGAGACAGAGAGAATTGATGGTCTTTTACTGAAGGATCAAGACGGGAAGAATCTGTCTCCATGGATGTCTTGATTATACTTGGTTACCCCCCATGTGAAAGAGTTATTCATCCAATGAATCTTTATTGAGCATCTCCTGTGGGCTAAGCCCTGTGCAAGGCCATGCTGTGAGGGAGACAGTAGGAGGAAGAATTAAATAAAAATCAACCACAGACCACATCTGGAGGACTGTGTTCAGTTCTGGGAAGCACATTTTTAGGAGGAGCACCGGAAAGCTGGCTTATATCCAAAAGAGGGCAACCAGGACAGTAAAGTGGTCGGAGCTGAAAGGGATTAGAAAGACAAGTTAGTAAAAAGAAAAAAAAGTGAAGGCAAGGAATATAGACTACTCTTTCAAGAGAGTTGCAGAGGAAAAAGAGCTATTTGATCAGACAATAAGCATTTATTAACTGGCCACTAGATTTCACACACTACGTCAAATGCTAGGTGTAACAAAAACAATGAAATAATCCCTACTTGCAAAGCCTTTACTTTTTAATGGGGGAGACAATGAGCACACATAAAAGTATATATAGAAAAATTATAGAAATTTAATGTAAATACAATGAAATATGAGATAATTGAGGTGGAAGGCATTAACAGTTGGGCGAATGAGGAAAAGCTCTGTTTAGAAGGTGATGCTCAAATGAAGGGAAGGAATCTCATGAAGTGAACATGAAGAGTGAAATGTGCATTATGGGACATGGTCATTGAAAAGGCATGGAGATGGGAACTGGGAATGGAGAGTTTGGCTGGATTGACATTAGATGATTTAGGGTGAGATCAGGAAAAGTTTTAAGTGCTAAATAGAGGAGTTTATATCTAATTCTAGAGGCAACAGAAAGCTACTGGAGTTTTTTGGGTAAGGGAGTGACAATTGGATGTACCTGTATGGAGGATTGACTAGAATTAAAGAGACTTTAGGCAGGAAGCATAATTTGGAAGATGTAAAAATAAACTATGTAATAGGTTATAAGATTGCTTGAGATGGGGTAGCAAGGTTGAAAGAAAGCTTCTTGTTTTCCCTATAAAGCATAAGCTTCTTGAAGGCATAAACTTTGAAGGCATTTTTATCTTTTTATTCTCAATGCCTAGCACAAAGGTCTGGCACTTGGTAATGCCTAATAAATACTTATTAATTATTTTCCAATTGCATTTCTCCCCAAAGGACTATGAAACATTATGCATGTAGTCGGGTAACATATCTACTTGGTTGTATATCTAGTAAGACATTGCTGATGGTACATTCTCATTATTATTTGCTAGACTTTGGAAGGAACCCATAAAGGGGGAAGAAATTGAACATAATAGAGAGAGAAGACATTTGAGGGAACAGTGGCTCAGGCTAGATGCGAATGCGAGGGGTCAGGAGTATTCAGATAGAGTTAGATTTGGAAAGGAAGGACACCTGTTAGGCTAAAACAGAGGGGAAGTAAAATAGAAGGGAGGATGAAGATCAAGAAAATTAGAAGTATGGAGGAGAGAAAACCCCCTAACAGCAACCAATTACATAACAGTGCTTTATGATCAATAAAGTAGTGAAGTGAGTAGCTACTATACATTACAGAAAAGAAGAGAGGCAGTCCAGCACAGAGAGCAGATCTTGATTTCTCAGTGCTTCAGGCAACTCTAAGACTAAAAATTGCACCCAAGATGCAACTGATGAAGTGATGACCCTTTACAGATGGATCACAGTTCTAGACTTTGATTCCTTTTTTTACTGAGAAGATGGTCACCTAAGATAGACTCTCACATTTTCGCCTCTTCAGGAAGGTCTTAGTGTTAGAAATACATTAGAAACTATAGGGGCAGCTAGGTGGCACAGTGGTTAGAGCACCAGCCCTGAAGTCAGGAGGACTTGAGTTCAAATCTGACCTCAGACACTTAACATTCCCTAGCTGTGTGACCCTGGGCAAGTCACTTAACCCCAATTGCCTCAGCAAAAAGCAAAAAAAAAAAAACTATAACAACTTACTCTGTGATGGCAAAGAACTGGAAATTGAGGAGATGTCCATCAATTAGGGAACTGATGAATAAATTGTGGTATATGATAATGATGGAATTTTGTTGTTTGTTTTTTTGTTTTTGAAAAGATCCAATGACATCACAGGTGATACTTTGACTTGTGGATAAACTGGATTTAAAGGAGGCAGAGTTACACAAAGTCATCAATTTAACCTTCTCTTCCAGAGTCATCAAAGGGCAGTGTCAAGATAAAAGTCAAGATGACTGGCCATCAATGGTTCAAGATACAGCAGATGACTGGTGTCTTTGTTTTCTGGCCAAGCTCTAAGAGTTCTATAGCACCTGTTTCAACCACCTTCATGGTCATTGGAACAAATTGTTTTTGTCTACCCATTCTGCCTTCTCATGCTTGAGATAAACACCTGTCTAATTCATCAATGGGTTTGAGACCCATCACCTTCAACCTAGTTTAGCCCATTGATAGTTTACCGGGATGTGGCTGCTGTATATATTACAACTTTTTGGAGCCACAGGTGAGAGTTGGGTAAAAGTTGGGCATCAAATCTGAATGAGAAGCCCTGAAAAGTGCTCAGCTAGCCTTCACATCTGAGGTGCTAGTTCTTTTTGAACACCCATACACCCCTGTAATGGAATACTATTGTGCTGTAAGAAATGATGAGAAGGTTGATGTTATAAAAACATGGAAATAATGAAGAATGAAAGTAGCAAAACCAAGAGAATATTATATATAGTAACAGCCATATCATTTGAAAAGTAACTGTAAAAGACCAAGTTATTCTAAATATTATGAATATTCAAATTAACCACAAAGGATTTATGAATAAAGATGCTAGAGAAAGAAGTGATACATGGAAGAATATATTGTTCCCCATATTTTCCTGTGTCAAATGTTGGCCTTCTCTAGTGTAGGGTTTGGAGGGAGGGAGGGAAATAGCTTGCAACTCAAAATGTAAATAAAATTTAAAAACAAAAAAAAAGAAATGTGATAAAAGAAATACAAGTATGTAAGTACAAAACATCCTTAGTACAATAAAATACATGCTAAGGTGAAAAAAAAAGAAAAAGAAATCTGGGCTCAAGTCTTGATTCTTCGGTTACATATCTGGTCAGCATTGCAGCCAGGACTCAAGTCAGATTTCTTGCACCAAGATCTTTCTGAAGAGGAGAAGATGTGTGATCCTGTGTTAGGTGACTTTCATCTTCTCAGTAAAGTAGGAATCAAAGTCAGGCAAAAGTGAAGGGGTAGGTTTCTTCATCTGTAAAAATAGAGTTGATATAGTTTAAAGTCTTTCAATTCTAAGTATATCAAAGAACAATTTAATGTGCTATCCCTCTCAGGCAGCCTACTTTAATTTTTTAACACTGGTCTTTAGATTAAAGACTGACGGTCTAATGGTGGAATTCCAGGTACCATGATAAAGTAATGAGAGAAAACATATTTGGTCAAGTAGATCTATCAGCTCTTCCTATTATACCATGTATTATCATCTCTCTTATCCCCCATTAATATCTTTGTAATCAGTCAACAAGCACTTTTTTAAAGCATAAATCTGACTATCTTATTCTGCTTAAAAATCACCTGTGGGTCTTTACTAAATTCTGTCAAAGTTAGGACTCCTTGGCTTGGCATTCAGGGCTCTCCAGATTTTAGTGCCATCCTAACTTTATCTCCCTTTCACGTCCTCTATACCACAGTCTAGTTCTCTACTCCAACAACTATTCTCTGTTTCTTTTGTCTTTGTGTTATCTGTGCCTGGAATATTGTCCATACCCTTTTTTCTTGAAGAATTTTTATCCAGCATTTAACATTCCCCTCATATACTGTCTCTCCCAGTAGGTCTTTCTCAATCTCCCATTAGTAATGTTCTTTCCTCAAGACTCTTAAACCTCTGCTTCTAAGAAGGGGCAGGTCTGGGCTACTCTGATTTAGTATCTCATCTAAAGAAGGCTTTGAATCCATCTTACCAGGAACAACTAGAAATAAGGCTAGGGAGTAAAGGGGAGCTTACAAGTAGAAGATAAAGAATAGACTCAGAAAAAAACATATGCAAAATTATTTTAAGTCATGGAAAAGTAGAAGGAAAATAGACAACTAGTATATGATGTATGATTATATCACACAGATATCATGCTCTGTTAATTATAACAGCATATATTATAACTATGATATAATTATAAAAGTATATTATAAGTGTATTATAATTATGTAATATAAAAATATAATAACATGCTAATTTATATTATATGTTTCAATATAATATAATTGCTATAATTACATTATAATGTAATGCATAATATATCATAATTACCATTATAATTATATAATATGTTATAATTATACCATTATTTTACATCACAATTATAGTATATATTTCATGTAATGATTACTTTACTAATTATTCTACAATATAGAACATATGCCACCTATTACATTATGGAAGGAAATCTATGATATACAAAGTAGCATATATAAAATTATAATATAAATTACATAGTAAAATATAATTACAATATATAATTGTTTATTATATTATGCTATAATTAAATATATGATATACCACATGAAATAATAGTATATGATATTGCATTATATTGTATGATATGATAATAGCTTTTTTAATGGCCATAGTATATTAATTATAATTAAGATAGAAGATACTATATAATGTTATATAAATATGATATAATATTAAAAATTATACTAATTAATAATAGCTAGAATACATACAAAGCTAGTATGTATTTTAGGCAGAATTTGAATTTGGGTCTTCCACTCTAGATCTATAGCTCTAACCATTCCACTAGCTGTGCATACCTTCATAGCTCTCTGGGCTGGAAATAGAAGCCAGTCATGGGGGCTTACATTGTGATACTGAAGGCAATATCCAGAATGGGGCTTACTATTTCCTAGCATTCCCAGGTCCCCTTGGCTTGAGCACTGGTAAATATGTCCTTGAAAGGCCCTGGTGAGCACCATGTGAGGGGCCGTGGACCCAGGTTCTGGTATTTGACTTGCTATTGTGCCTGTGATAAATTAGGACTGTGCTTGAACCCAAGGCCTGGCAAATTAACAGTTAATTAGAAGTTGATAAATGGCAGAGTTCTGTTGGCTCTCCCCTTCTGCCTCTTTTCAGCTATTACCCTTCTCTCCGATCTTGAAACAGCAAGTGTTTATGTGCTTGGAACAAGTGTCTGAGCCGACCGCTATGTCTGCAGTTTGTCACTTATTTCAGATTGCTCCCATGTGTTTCCTCCCCATTGCCTGGTTCTCTTTAATGTTCTGACTGCTCCCTGATTTAACAGAGAAGCTTTATCAATATTTATGCTGAGATAAAGAGAACATGGTGTTGGGGGATTATCCAAGCATTTCTATTCAAAGTAGGAAGTGGAAACCAAGTCATATCTAGATGGGCGCCACCGTCTGTGGAAGGCTGGCTGGTTGGAAGGACTGCCAAGACTTCTAGCTGTTTAATCTTACTTGTTTAGGGGTATTGAGCTTATTAGCCTATCTCTGGAAGAATTTGTTGCTAAGAATGCTAGCCAAAGGGAACTCATCAATGACTGGGGAACACTTGGAGTGACACTTTTGATGAAGCAGACGGCTCCTCATTTCTAACTTGCTTTTTACTTTGAAGTCCTGGGTCCCTACCCTCTGAAGTCTGGAAGGGAGCTAAAGAAAGCATCCGTCCCTTAACACCTTTTTCTTAATACTTTGACTTCAGTGGAGAGAAGAAGTTATCCAGTTATATCTTGATTTTGGGACTGAAAATTAAAAGCTTGTGGGATACTGGCTTATTTTACTGTTCCCCAGATATTGGGGGGCAAAATGAAGGACATCTTGTTATAGCTGGAGAACCTCAAATAAATGAATTAATGTTCTGCTCTGGAAACTCGATAGACCTTGTGCTTAAAATTACTTCTTTGGGATGCATTGAGCAGTTTTATTTCAATCAGTTCAGTTCCTGGACTCTTAAAAAAAAGAGACTGGGATTTTCTTTTGAAAACAAAAAACAAAAAGCCACAAGATTTTATGATTCCCAGAAGTATGTCATAAATGATCTTTTGCTGCTCCATAGACACTGATATCATTGACCATTGAAGTATAATTTGCACCCTAATTAACAATCATTGTTGAGAAATTTGAATCTCACCTGTGAAATCAATGGAGAAGGAAATGGTAAAGTACTCCTATGTTATTGCCAAGAAAACTCCAAAAAAACTTGGATATGCCTGAAAATGAATGAACAATAATAGAATCATTAGCCTTGTGAGGATGTTGGTGCTCATATTATAAAATTGTAGTATCTCAGCTCTGTAATATAGGTGATTTCTTTAAGGATGTATCTGACTATGTTGTATATGGAATTCAACAAATCCCTCCTCTTGGCTGAAACATTTTTTTACATTTAGAGTGGCCCAAGAACAAAGCCCTTTTCAGTAAAATGATGCTATCATTGCACATCCCAGAAATTAGGAATAACTTGTGATAGAATGCTATTCATAGTATAGAGACAAAAAGGTTTTGCTTGTTTGAATTGGGATTGGGTTTATAACTTTGTATGGGTGGGGAGGAGATAGTTCAAACCTACTGGAGAATGCAGATTGCTAGATTTTCAGTATGAGTTTTTGCACCCTGGGAATCAACAAATGCCACAAGTTTGGGCCTGATTGTTGTTTTGTTGAATTAATAAAATGATGAAGAAAAAATTAGTAATGGATTAAAATTAAAAGTTTGTTTTGTGTTCATTTCTTCCCCCGCCCTTAAAGCCAGTTGTTAACTATTTCTTAGTTTGTCTTGCCAACTTACTGAATATATCTTGAATGCTTAAACAGAAAGCATTGCAAAGTAGACATTACCTTCCCCTTTTCCCCTCTCCATTCCCTCTTCCTCCCCCCCACACACAAAGTAGAAAGAAGTAAAGAAAGTCTGGTTTTGAATTCCAGGTCTACTATTTACTTTAAATAAGTCACTTTCCCTCTTTGGCTTCAGTTTTCTCACCTATTGAATGAGGACAACAACTACTGTGATATCTGCTTTAAAATTTTGTTATGAGGATCACATGTAAATATACATGGAAAAGTTTTTTTTTAATTTATGATGCTATATAAATGTGAGTCATAGTTTAAAAGTTGGATTATCTCCTGAATGTATCTTGTTGTTCACTTATATCTGACTCTTCATAACCCGGTTTTTGAGTTTTCTTGACAAATGGAGTCATTTGCCATTTTCTTCTCCAGTTCATTTTATTCAGTGAGAAAACTGAGGCAAGTGACTTGTCCACAATCACACAGCTAATAAGAGTCTTAAGCCAGATTTCCTGATTCAAGGCCCAGTGCTTTATCTGCTGCAGCGCCACCTAGCTGAATTAGAGCTACTTGCAAATTGGATTCTCAGTTGAGGTTCTTCAGAAAAATAAGGTGTGACTGACCACTTTAGGGGAATGATTTAGGAAGGATGCCTTGCTCAAGTACAAATTGTATTAGATGACCTATGAGGTTCCTTCTAAATTTTGACAATGTGATTTTTTTTCTTTATTTGTCCTATTCTTTGAAGGCAGCTCCCCTCTGACAGAGCAGGACTGGGTTGTGGATTGCTTGGCTCCTTTCCATGTCAGCTCTCAGCTGAATTTCCAGCTTATTCCTCCTTCCACCACCGCCAGTCACTGAAGTAAGCAAAATGCTGTTAAGTTTAGCAATGGCACAATGTAGTGATTTCATGCTCTTTCCATAATGAACGCCTCCTGGGAGAAATAATTCTCTAGGGGGCCTTAAAAGTGATTAAATCTACCTTTGGTGGCAAGGACTCAGATTAAATTAGAATCATTATAAACTTTGCACATTTGTTTAAATGAATTTCCTTTGGAAATCAAGTGCTATGCTCACATAAACATCACTTTTCTCATTAGGGGCCCATCCAATTAAATTCAGAAAGCCACATTTAAATAACATTACAGGCCCAGCTTAAAACAACAAAAGCCAGAGAATTCCAAGGGAGAGGGGTGACACTGAGTTCCTAGAAAATTCTCCTTGGGAAACAGAGGGGTAAGGAAATACAACTGGAACAGGACAAAATTCTAGATGATTCCAGTTGGAAGGAACCTTCTATTTCATATAGCACACACCTCTCATTTTACAGATGGTGAAACTGAGACCCAGAGAGGAATTAATTTACCCAAGATCACACAACTAATCTGTGGTAGATCCAAAATTAGAATATAGATCTCATTATTGTAAAGCTCATTGCCTTCTACAAATGGTGAAAAGATTTGGAGTACAAGAGCTTAGATTACAAACTTAAATCTGTTCTTAGTGGCTAAGAATGAGCCACATACTTCTCCTTTCTGGATGCCAGATTCCTCATCTATACAATAAAGGGTATGATCTCAAAAATCCTTCCTAGCTTTAATCCTAAATATCAAAGATAGTGATGCTTGTAGAGCACTTTATAAGCTGCATTATTTTAGGACTGTTGATATGCTTATGCATAAATACCTACTGCTACAAGGCTGGAGAATGGGTGTCTATTTGTTAATTGTTGAATGAATGGACAGAGACACCCATTTGTAGTGTCAGAAAAGACTGGATTTGTGCCTTCTAAAACTGACCATGTGGCTATAGACCCAAAAGAGACTTTAGAGATAATCCAGTCCAACTTATTCTGTTTTTGAGACAGACAATACAGACTCATCCAAAGTCAAAGTTAGCAAAGTCCCATAACCAGGATCCAAATTGATGACTAGAGGGATTTTTACACTTCATTCTGTTCAAATTTGAAGGTACAAATTTCAGTTTAGTCTTGTCATTGGATTTCTAGAAAAAACATACTTTTCCTTTTTTTTAAAAAAAATAAGTTTTTTAAAATTTCCAAATACATGCAAAGATAGTTTTCAACATTCACCCTTGCAAAATCTTGTGTTCCAAATTTTTCTCCCTCCCTTCCTCTCTCCTTTCCCTAGATATCAAGTAGTCCAATATAAGTTAAATATATATGCAATTCTTCTAAACATAATTCCACATGCATCATGCTGCACAAGACACATCATATCATAAAGGGAAAAATGAGAAAGAAAAAAAAAACAAATAGACCGCAACAAAAAAGAAGAAAATACTGTGTTGTAATCCACATTCAGACCTCATAGTCCTTTTTCTGCTTGCAGATGACTCTCTCTCCATTAGAAGTTTATTGGAATTGACCTGAATCGCCTCATTGTTGAAAAGAGCCAAGTCCATCACAGCTGATCATCACATAATCTTGTTGCTGGGTACAGTGTTTTCTTGGTTCTACTCCATGTAACATCAGTTCTTGTAAGTCTCTCCAGGTTTTTCTGAAATTACCCTACTGATCATTTCTTATCATCTTTTTTTTATACAAATGGAGATATGGTTCTATTATTTTTACACTATGTATTTCCCCAAAATGTTGGGATCTTTAGATTGTGGGCTCCTCAAAGGTAAGAATTATATTTTACTTTTCATTGTTTCTTTGGTGCTTAGCACAGAGCCTGATACACAGTAGATATTTAAGAAATATTTATGGATTGATGATATAGGAGGATTGGAAAAGGAAGAAGCAATGCTTACTCTTTTGTATTCAGCCTATAATAAGAAGAGCAAGTGCTACACTCAGCTATGGAGAGGTAGTGACATAACTTTCCAACCCAAGAGATGGCAGCTATAGAAAGGGGAATCACACCACCAAGAAGTAAGAACACCTGAATGCTATCTCCTGAAAAGACAAAAAACACTTCTTGGGCAGTGTTGACCATCAATCTAGGCTACCAGCTAGAGAAGAATATTTCTTCTCTATAAAATCCCATTAGCAACCCTAATATGTAGGTATGTATTCCTCTCCCCCCTAATTACATGTACAGGTTACATAGCTCTGTCTGAGGCCAGATTGGAACTCACAGAGATCCTGATTCCAGGACCAGGATTCCGTCCACTGTGCCACTTGGCTGCCAACAACCAAGACTTTATTCTTTGCTATTACTGAGTATTTAAATAGTATAGGTCCAGTGGAAAAAGTTGCTCTCAAACTCCTTAGAAATCTATCTTGAAGTTTTATAACATTCCAATAACCAGTGGATATGATAGAAATGAATATTGTAGACATGCAAGCAATTTCTACCTTGTGTAAAATAAAATTCTCCTACTAGATTCTCTTCCTAGGTGGACTTCTGGGATCCTGTTGAACCTTTGAGATGTAGGGAACACTGCTTCCCTGATAGGCTGAGCAGATGTATTACTGCCATATAGCACTATGAAAGAGAGGGGACAAAAATCAGGAAAAATGTACTTACAGGACATAGAATCAGATACACCCTAGAAAGCATCCAATTCCCCATGTTTTATTGAGAAGTAAAGACTCAGGTATTAGGAAGTGACTTTTAACAGTCACTAGCAAACCTGAGATTTGAATTCAGGTCTCTGTATCTCAGAATAGGATGGTTTCATTGGTAACTGTTATCTTGAATTGGATAATGAGGGTTATGAAAAATCTACCACTTTCTTGTTGATAACCACCTTAATTAATAGCACTTTTATCCAAAATCTTTCCAAGGCTTTAGCAGCCATTTATTCTACCTTTGATTATGCCATATATTCTAGGGGCCTCTTGAGAGACTGCACTGATCAAAGACATTTCCTTCAGTGGCCTGACAAAGGACTTGAATTTCCTATTTTATCCAACTTGGTCCAGGAAATCTAGATTACCTCATGACATTGTTACTTCCTCCCTATGTAAACAAGTCATTTTGCATTTTGATGCCTTAATTTACTTCTCCATAAAAAGGGAATCAGTTGGACTATAGGGGCTGCAATATCTCCTTAATATCTGACGTTCTATGACAAAGCATTCTCTGGAGCAGCTAGGTGATTTTGGAGCCCTAGAATCAGGAAAATTCATCTTTCTGAGTTCAAATGCTTCCTAGCTGTGTGAGCCTGGGCAAGTCACTTCACCCTCATTTGGAAATGATTTGGAGAAGGAAATGGCAAACTCTGCCAAGAAAACCCCAAATGGGGTCAAGAAGAGCTGGAAATGACTGATATTATTCTCTGTTTCTCTGAAATCTCTAGCTATGCACCTGTTTGAATCAAAGTATTGAAACCTTCCTCAAAAGATGAGTTTATTTGAACTTGTATTTTGTGGTGATCATCAATAAGGAGAATAGAGAGAACAAAAGAGTTGGGAGCAGAAAAACAGCCTGGGTCAACTTTGTTGGGGAATGTGAGCCACCAAGGACATGGAAAATGAGGGGACAGGACTAGGGTCAGGAAACAGAGAAATAAGACAGGCCGACTTCACTGGACAGTACTATTTCTCCCTCTATCTTTTACCTTTGTCAGCTCCTTTGATTCCCCATGAGTGGAACACTGGACTTGAGGCAGGGGAACCTTTATCAGTGGGGAACCTTAAATAAGCTTTAACTAGATTTCCACACCCAGAAAATGAGGCACCTGGACTTAGTGATTTTTAAAGTCCCTTCTAGTTCTAGCATTTATAGAATCACAGGTTTAGAAATGGAAGTGAACTTATAGGTCTTGAAGTTCCAATACTCTTTATTTTGAAGATGAGGAAACTGAGCTCCATCAACATTAAATGACTTAATGAAGTTACACAGTAGTAAAAGCAGAGGAAGAAAATTGAACCCAGGTCCTCTCACTCAAAATCCTCCTTCTTTCCTCTAAATCATATATTCTATGGGCTTTATTCTATTTCCATTTTTTCTTCCTCCTCCTCCTCCTCATCTTCCTCCTTCTCCTTTTCCTGCCTCCCTCTATCTTTTTTTCTTTCCTTCCCTCTCTCTTTCTCTGTCTCCTTCCCTTCACCTCCCTCCCCTTCCTTCCCCCTCTCCTTTCTCCCCTCTCTCTCCTTCCCTTTTCCTTTCCCCCCCTCTCTCCACCTCTTTCCCCCCTCTCCCTCCTTCCCTTCTTCTCTCTCTCCCTCCCCCTCTCTTCCTTCCCTATCCCTCTTCCTCCCCCTTCTTCCTTCCCCCTCTCTCTTCCTCCCCCCTCTCCCACCTTTCTTCTCCCCCCTCTCTTCTTCCCCCTCTTTCCCTCCCCCCTCTTCTTCTCCCTCTCTCCCTTCCCTCTTTCTCCCTTTCCCCCCTCCCCTGCCCTATCCCTCCCTTCTTCCTCTTCTAACCCCAAGTACCCTATCTTCCCTTCTCTTACACATTACCTTCCTTTAGCCATTGCTCATTTCAGCTCTGAAAGGGTGGGGGAGAAACAATGTCCTGAGCTTGCAGTCTAATTTAAAGGAAGAAACTTCCTGCTGCTAATCACTGGCTGTAACCTTTCGCTTGAAAACTATAGCTCAGAGAGAAGAAGAAAACCTTCTAATGTTAAACAGCTGCTTCCCTGGGCCTCAATCCCAGCTGCCAGGGCCTCTTGGCCTGAGCCAGGCCGAAGTCCCCTACCCCCACCCCTCCTCTCCTGTCCAGATTGCAGCTAGCATTTGCAGGGCTGCCAATCTCAGGGACTCAGGTCATTCTTTTTGACCTCCCTCCCCCTCACCATCCTTACTTCCTCCTCAGGTCCCCATCCCTATCATCTCCATCTTCTCCTCTGCTCCCTCTGATTTCTTGAAGTACATATAACTTCACCTTCATTCAGCCGTAGCACTGGCCCCCAAGTCTAGAGACAGGATGGATCATTGAGAGCCAGAGATCTGGAAGCAGGGGTTGGCTCATTGGAGCAGCTCAGACCTTCTGGGTTCTTTTTTTCTCCCAAAAATGTCTCCTTTGCAGAAGCGTGTGGGGAGCCACTGGTGGTTGCATTTAAGCGAGTAATTTGGGCTCCCAATTGAGGCAAAGGAAACAATAATGGTGCCCTTAATTGTCACAATTACCCGTCGCTACTTTGAGTCTGACATGTGCTTAATAAGGAGGCGGATGGAAACACTAAACCTAATGTCCTTTGGCAGACCATTGTAAACGATAATGGCCTCTCTAAAGCTATTGATGGTAATCTGTTATGAAGAGATTCAGCTAATTCCAAGCAGCAGTGCTTTCTGGGGAGGCTGGAAGACATAGCACATAGCAATGGGGTGCTTTCCCCATCCCCCAGAATTTTCCAAGTAAAAAATAAAAATGGTTCACAATTCTATAACTGCTTTGTTTTTTTTGTAATAATAGCCCTTGGGAAGTGATATATTATAATCTCCATTTTACAGAGGAGTAAACTGAGGCAGAGGGGCTTGCCCAAGGTCACAGAAACATGAAATATCTAAATTAAGACTAGGATCAAGAACTGGAAAGAATCTTAGCAATCGTTTAGTTCAGGAATTCTTAACCTTTTTTTGTGTCATGGCTCCCTTTGGCGCTCTGGTGATGCTTATAGATCCCTTCTCAGAAGAATGGTCTTAATTGCCTAAAACAAGATATAGAAGATAACAAAGGAAACCAAAGGTTAATGAAAATAAAGTTCTATTATTTTCCCATCTAAGTTCATAGACTAATTGAAATCTAGCTAGATTAAAAACCTGATTAAGAACCCATGAACTAGTTCAATACTCTCCTTTTACAAATAAAGGAGCAAGACCCAGAAAGCTGGTGCCTAATCATGCCCCATTTCACATTTATAGTCTAGGATCTCCTGAGAAGTAAAAGACATGCTTCACCTTCAGAGTGTAAGAGAGCTGATCTCTGTCCAAGCCCTTCCCAACCCCTGCCTTACCAGCAAAGACCAGGATATAATCACTAGATGTTAAAGAGGTATTAAAACAAGTGTAAAAACACAATTTATGTTCTGATCCCTTGCTGAGCTATGAAAATAAAGGTAAGAGGCAAGTTTTTGCCTTCCTAATAGGTGGGGGATGGACTGGAGGGAGGGAAAGAATTTGGAACTCAGAATTTTTTTTAAAAAGAATATTAAATAAACATTAAAAAATAAAAAGAAGATGCAAACCCATTGACTGCAAAATGGGTATAGACTCACAGGAGAGCCATTTAATGACTCTAAGATTTGGGAACACTTTGCAGAGGAGGAGGGCATTTCAAATCTGATCATATTCCCAATGGTTATGGCATTCAGCAGTGATTTTCTTAGAGGGAAACATCCTATTTAGCACTTTGAGAGTTTGTCACAAAGTTTGAGGAATAGTTGAGGAAGGAGACAGATTGGAAGGTGATCACTCAAGATTGAAAGCAACTTTTAGGGTAAGTCCCTGGAAACAGAGAAGAGAACCTGTTATAAATGGAACAGAGAGGGAGAGCTAATCTTGGTAATCAAAAGTAGAGCTGTGGAGATGAACAGACAGAGTTATTCTTCACTAGACAGTTTTCAAGAATGGTTATGGCTAAGGAATCCATTATTATTCTGAGTCCAACCTGGTGATGTACCTCATCTAATAGGAGTAAGATGTCCTTGGGACAATAGACACAATAATACTTTATATCAAACCTTCTGTTGACTAGTCTGAGAAGGAGGTATCCATGAGGGCTTCATCTAGATGGTAGCTAGAATATTGAAGAGTCCATGAATTCAGTAAGTGGTGCTTAATCCAGATCTAGCTACTAGGCAAATGTGATAAAGACAGTGACTGCCCTAGACCTTATAAACGAGGAAGAGAAGTGATCCTGCTAATATGGTCTTTAGGTGTGACACGTATATTCTAGGCATAGAAGTCTGTTTACACATCAAATTGTGAACTCCTAGATGACAGAGAATTTTTTTTGCTTCTTTTTGCATCCCCAGTACTTAGCACAATGCCTGGCACATAGTAGACACTTAATAAATGATCAATCAATAAAAAAATTGATTTAGGAATTCTGATTCTGATTCAGGGAATGTTAAAGTTCTTAGACTGTAATAGTCATGGTGACTTGACATATTCATTTTTAATTTTTACTCTAATAATTCTTATCAAATATTTATTTTACTACCAATCAATTAATTATTAATTAATCATTAGATTGCATGGGAATCAGTAAGCTATTTAGGTAGCAGTATGTTGGTAAATGTTGAACAATTGGAGGAAAATGTCCATAGGATACACACATTTAACCTGCTTTTTCTAACATTTTCTCCATCTGTTTCTTAAGTCTGGACAATCAATATAACTATAAATCAAGCCCTAGTTTGTAGCATTTGGTGACTATGGAGGTGTAAATGCTCACACTGAAAATCTAAAAATTGGCCCTCAAGCTGGTTCAAGGTCTAGAGTAAATGTTTTTGAGTTACATGAAGTTGAAAAAGATTAAAATCTCAAGAGAGGGAACTGAAAGATGTGTATTTTTATAGCTATTCATTTTGCCAGACTGAGGTATTAAAAAAGGAAAGGCTGGGATACGTGGAGACCATACAGGTCCCATCCCATCCGTGCAGGCGCAAAAGGACTCAGAACTTAGAATAGATAGGTTCTCAGCACACCTGCATAATTTCTAGTAGTTCAGACCTTAGTAAAAAGAGTCTAGGATAAAGGGGGCCCCCAAGTAGTTATTCCAACAAAGCAAGTGCTTTCTAAGAGTCACTGAAATCTTTCTAGCTAGGTAAGAACTACCAGAGCTTACGATTTGCTAGCATAGTCTTTGAGAACTCAGGGGGCACCTCCCCAGAATTTTTAGGGTCTGGAAAGGACTTTCTCATAGAAATAAGGACAATAATACTAATTTTTAGAAGTCAATGTTCATAGCTCTTTATGATTGTAAGGCATTTTCACATCCAGTATGTCCAGGAAAGTAGAAAGTACTAATTTTTATCACCCCCATTCAGAAAACTAAGTTTCAGGAAGACAGAAGTTTCAAAGCTCAGGATTTAACCCCCACATCTTTTGATTCCATTGAGTTCACTTTTTCAATATTCTGTGTTTTTACTGTGAACAGGATGGTGAATAGAAAGTGGTTTTGGACTCAGTCAGTTGGCTCTGAGAGATTAAGATACAGGTTGGGGGAAAGGTTTTGCTATTAGTCATTTTCAATCATGTTTGACTCTTGGTGATCCCATTTGGGGTTTTCTTGGCAAAGGTACTGGAATGGTTTGCTATTT
>JAJPUD010013780.1:0-42994 GCA_023553655.1 Myrmecobius fasciatus
TTTTTTTTTAGACAGCGTGGATATCTCTTTAAGGTAGGAAAAAAAAGGTGGCTGAAAAGCTTTGCCCTGGAGCACTTCGGTGAGTTGACTTAAAGTGCTGGGCCGATTGGGTCTAGGACTAAGTCCCTAATTACTCCTTAAACAAGGCAAGTCTGCCAGAACACCTGCCCCCATTCAGGGCATAGTGTCCGGAGTGCCTCAGATAAACTCCAGGTGTTTGGAATTTAGAGTTTGGAGTTCGGAATTTCTGCCAGGCAGAGCTGAGCTGAGTCCCACCCTCACTTCCGGCCTACACAGGAGTCATCTATTTATCCAGGATGGCTAAGGTTCTAATACTGTCTGTGATATATAGTCTGTATTACATTGTGATAGCAACGAAATCTGTCAGTATTATAGACAATTCTCCTAGACAATATGTTGCAAAGGTATCAACCAGTGTAAGGAGAGAGAATGGTTTCAGATTGGAGTTGCCTGTCACAATATAGTCCCTGATGTAATTCATATATTTGATTTTCTAAAAGTTCATATGCTTGCTAATATTTGGGAGCAGAAGACTACTGAATGGTTTAATCCTCCAAATATATTTGATGAATTGATAAGGTGTGGGCCTTTTAGGGCTATATTTAATGAAACTGGAAATGCACTTTGACTCCATGTTGAAGAGCATGGGTTCATTGAGCTAATATATCAATTCCTTGTTCTTCCTGATGAAATGGGGATTTTGCTGAAGATATTTATTCTCCGAGAGTCAGAAAATGAATCCAAATTAAGCTATACACAGCTGTGGAGACAAGTTTTGACTGTTTTTTTTGTGTGTGTGTTTTTGTTTTTGTTGTTGTTGTTGTTGTTGTTGCTGTTGTTGTTGCAATTTCTTTCTACATATATTTTTTTTCTTGAATCTGGGGCAGGAGTGGAAAGTTTTACTATTCCTTTCTCTCTGCATCTTTCTCTCCACATTGGTGGCAAGGGCATTCATGTTTCCTAAGAGACAAATTTCAATCTTTGACAGTTTAGCTTTGTTTTACTTTCATTGAATAAAAGTCAGAGTTAATAAATCCAAGAAATGGAATTTTCTAGAAAGCACCTTCTGCTTAATCTTAAAAGTACAGCATTTTCATAAGACCACATTTAGAGGAAAAGAAAACATCAATATTAAGATCATATTGGAGCTGTATTCCTGAAGAAACTTACATTTTAACTATTCAGTAGATCTGTATCTTTTGAATCAAAATATTTGTTTATGATAGTTAATTTCATAAGTATATCTCAGTCTATTTTAATAAGGCTCTCTTCATTTGTAAAAAAACTGATTATTTTGTTTCATATTTGATAAGAAGTAGATTTGGAGAAACTAGAGAGATGAAAGATCCTTATCTTCTGCTTTCCAGTTTTGAGAAAGAAGTCACATTATTCTTGATACTTTTTGAGTCCCTAACATGAGAGGAAAACCCTGGGGAAAAGGCTTATTGATCAGGAACCACCTATTTTGTTGTTGTTGTTTGTTTGTTTCTTTTTTAATCAAAACCAGAAGACCAACATCTCTCTTTTGTCTACTCCCAACTTCACTTAAATGACATGCAACATTGAAATATCAAGTTATATCATCAAAGAGTCTTATGAGAATCGTCTTTGTGCAACACAATGCAATAATACATTTAAATAAAAAGATTTTTAGTACTAGCACCCAAATATGAGTTATATTTTTTTATTCCTCTTTCCCCCAGTCTTCCAATTTTAACTCCATCTTATTTATCTCACCTTTAATCTCATACCAAAATATTCTCTTATCTTAGACCTAGTAAAAATCAGGACCACAATGAGTATATTTGGGGAAAATAATGAAGAAGACCATTAAGAAGATAAGGTCAGAGAGAAGAAAAAATGAAATTCTTTTAAAAAAAGAAAAGGAAATGGTAGAGGGCAAACAGATTTCTTATAGGAAAAAACAACAAGACTAAGAGTCTGCATAAATCAAGCAAATATAGATTGGAAGCTATCTTGGAAATCCTTTTAAACTTTGTGTTCTCCAGAATAATTTAATGAAATTCATTTATGCTTTTTTTTTCTACTTTTTTTTCCTTCTCTATAAAGAACTTTGACTCAGTCTCCCAAGAAATGAGCTTTGACTTCATTGCAATATTTCATCCTAAAACCAAAGGTAGAAGGGGTTTTAGTGAATATGCACATCCACTCTATTATTGAGGCCATATCTTTTCTAAATTTAATAGTACCTAATTTTGTTTTAATTTTTACTTCTTCAAAAGAATTTTTAGTAAAATTGCAGTGAAGAATAAACATTTTAAAAGATTATCTGACAGCAATATTTTATATATACCTTTTTTTTTATTTCACATATTAACCAAGAAAAACAACTTTCCTGGATGGTTATATAATCTCTAAGAATCTCAGGTACCTCTGTGGTTTCTGGTATACGATGCTGAATAAGTGTTTCTCGTTTAGATTAATCAAAAATCTAAGAAATACACTTTTTAAAATAGAATTTAAATAGAATTCCTATTGCATGGTTCTTGGGAAGACTTTATTCTACTCAATAGCATTAAATGTGTAGGTACTATATAATGGAAATTTTCAAATAAAGAAAGCAGTATTCTACATGATGCAGAATAGGGAGACATATGTATATTTTCAACATGCTCATAAGGAGCTGCAGTACTGGGTTTTCAGTCATGATTAAATCATATTTATGATTTAATCCCCACCAAGCAAACAGTGAGATTATTCTCTGTAGTACTATTATCAACCATAATAATCAGTTCTACCATTTCATACTGGAGTTCATTTTTCAGCTTTGCTTTATCAGTGAAATTACCTGCTTTATCAGGAATGGAAGAGCATGTACACATTGATTTTGATAAAATGAAACAGATTATAAGACAAGCTCAGCATTGTTACCAATGGCATTTTCAGTAAGGACATAAATTGTTGATAGCTTAATTTTTCCCCATCTTAACAGAAATTGCCCATATATGGATTTTATGAAAAATAAAGCACAATCAAATTTCTGTATCTGTGTTTATGTGGAATCAGGGTGGGAGGAAATGGAAGAGAAAGGGGGCTGCAAAGATGAAAGGGGAGAATATAGGATACTCAGAAGTAGTGTTAGGCAAAAAATAAATTTAGGTATTAGTTAAGTAGGGGGAGAGGATGAGTACACACACTATTACTACTGAGAAAAAAAACAGTGTCAGACTCCCTTGTGGCTGCACATTTTGTGAAATATGACTATGACATTAACTCTCTTAGATTTATAGGTATGGAAAAGGTCTCTCCCCCTTATAGAGATAGTAATAAAGCCCCTCAAAAGTGTTATACCCATGTAAAAATGTATTTCAATGAAATATTTAAGCGTTCTTTTAGTAATGGATGCTTACTTACATTTAAACTTCAAATGTTTACACAAATTGGAGATTTACTGTTGTAAAAATAACATTTGATGTAACCACTCCCAGTGACACAATAAGGCAGTGGTTGTAACTGAAATAGAAGGCTGAGAGGGGGGTGGGCTCTTCTTACTCTAATGCAGACATCTGTAAGTGAGCTCCTGCCAACATTGGTTTAGGTCCTGGCTGAGCAGCCTTGCACACTGCCAATCTCTATGTTTACAAAGGACTCCACTGACAGTGATAGATCCATTTCATGGTTTTCCATGAAACTTTGAAATAGTAATAAAAATATTTTGCTTAATTGTTCTGTGTCTATTCAAATTCTGATGTGTAATAAGTAAACTACTAATGATGATTACACCATATACTGACTAATTCCTGTTAAGATGTAGTGATTCAATGCCTCAGGAAGAAAACAAACAAACAAAAATGAAATGTAAAATGATATTTCATCATGCAGTTAGGATAGTAGGAAAACAAAACCAATAGGTCTTAACAGGGTTGTTGGAGGTAATGGTGATACATTACATTTACAGTTACTGAAGTAGAGGATTTGAAAAAAAGTTCTCAGGATGGGCAAAAAATACACAGGTATAAGGGGAAATAAGGGGAACCAGAAAGGACAATAGCTGTTGGGTAATTTTGTTCATGATGAGCCTTTGCATTTTACATTCTTGTGTCCACTGAGACAAAAGATCTTTTCAGAGATGAACTCTCTGTGCATCATACTACCTAACACAAATGTCTTCTTTCATTCAATTTCCTTTTAAAAACCTCAAATTTCCTTTAAGAATCAAATTTAAGATTGCACATATTTAACCTGTAATAGATTGCTTAATGTCTTGGGGAAGGGAGGAAGTAAGGGAGGGAGATAGAAAATTTTAGAACACTGAGTTTTACAAAAATGAATGTTGAAAACTATCTTTTTATGTGTTTGGGAAAATATTATGGGGGAAAAATGTAGATACCATCTTCCAAAGGATAATATTTCCTTCACTTATCTGCTGATCTGAAAATTCTTTATTTTAATTCATTTGGATATTAGGTTGTACATCATGAATTATTTCAGGATAATTTCTATTCTTAACAAAATTTAGTCACTTTTGATCCAATGCCAATGTGATCAAGATACCATGATTTTATTTTGCATTAACATTTCTAAAACTAACAGAGAAGTGAAGTTTTAATATCCTAAATGAGAAGCACACACACACATGTGCATGCATGCAGATATGCACACATGCACACAACACAATGAGGAAGTTTGCTTAAAAAGTATTTCTAATAAATGGAAGCCTGATATTTGTAAAATTTGGCATGTTTTATTTTTTATTGAATTTAACTTAACAAACATTTCCTGTAACTGTGTGTTAGGAATTATTCTAGCTACCATAAGATATGAGATATTTTATTTATTCCTACATAAAAATAATTTGCAAGTCATAAAAATAAATAAAGCAAGGATCTAAATAATAAAGAAAATATGAAATGGAGTGTAGAAGAATGAAATACTTAAAATCTAAGGTGTGACATTTCTTATAGTTTCCAAGAGGGGAGAAATTTAAAACAACTGAACATAGAATAAAACTTAGAGGTAAACTATATAAATATAAATGCAAAATGTGTACATAATTGAGTTGTAGAATCAGTAATGCCCACAAAAATATATTATACTTTATTATTCAATGATAATAAAAGAAGAATTATTAAAAAGAAAGATCATCATAAGGAGTCATAAACAAATTGATTATTCATTGATTCAGGAATGAATGAAAATTATAGCCTTTAACATTAATGGATTATTATGGAATCATAAGAAAAATGCATAGGGGATTTAAAAATATTGAATTACCAGTTATCAGAAATGTAGATTAAACAATGCAAAATAAACAGAATTAACTTCAAACTGCAACTGTATTTTTAAAAGTGACACATAACAGTACAAATGTTCTTGGCTTCAATCAAATGACAAAATGAATTTTATTCTTGCAAACCTGGATGAAATAAGAAATCAGTTTTTGTCTCTATCTTAAAACAGAAATGAATGAAAAAAAGTTGATTGGGATGTATAATGATCGATTTCCATTCCTGCTATACATCTATGGTATATATTTATACAAAGATTTTATGGTCATAAAATATTTAATTAAAATGACACTGAAAGTTAAAAATCTGAATCATAAAATCATTTGTATGACATAATAATTATACATTCAAACATTTTTTGAAAGTCATACTTCAAATGATCATGTATCTTTCCTATGAACAAATTATTTCCTTTTTTAATCTTGAAATTGAATAAGATCAAATAATAATATTTAATACACAAAGAAAAGAGGACCATATGTGAAATTATTAACTTCCTTTTCATAATTTTTTAAGTTTCTTAAGCTGATACAAATAGAATTACCTTATGTTTTTTTATTTAGCCTTCTGAATTTATTTTCCCTCTGCTCTACTGTTTAAATTAAGTATTTTTATTTCGTTTCTTTTTTTCTTCTATCATGATTCACCAATATTCTTTATCTTTCCAAACAGATGGCTGTATTATAATAATCTGCATATACTTAAAAAAACAAATA
The DNA here is from genome assembly GCA_023553655.1 of Myrmecobius fasciatus. NCBI lineage: Eukaryota > Metazoa > Chordata > Mammalia > Dasyuromorphia > Myrmecobiidae > Myrmecobius > Myrmecobius fasciatus. Next base: position 5,987 of record JAJPUD010013780.1, read on the forward strand.
AGTATATCAATATATTGGCTACACTAGAAAATGTCTATATCATTCTAAACTTGTAGTTCACCAACTCTGTTAAGACATAATTCATCATATATTCTTTAAAATCTCTTTTGGTCACAATATTATTAAGATGTCTGATGTGTTTTGGAATTATTGTGGTCATTATGTGAATTTGTTTTTCTTTGCTTCTGCACAATGCATTCTACATTGGTTTATTCAAATATTCTTAGTTCTGTTAAAGCCATTGTATTAATTTCATTTGACAGAAAAAAAAATCATTTTATTCATGTGACATATGTATAGACTTCATTTACCAGATATTGCATTGTTTCCAGTTCTTTCTATGATAAAAATGTCAATATTAAAAAAAACAAAAACAAAAACAAAAACTGTATGTTTGGGTCATTTCATTCTGTCTTTGATTTCTTTGATATATATACTTAATAGTAACATATACTTAATAGCAAAAAGTATTAAACCCTTACAGGTTTAAGGTATAGGGACATATTAGTGACTTTCTCTTTCAAATTGTTTCCCAAAAATGTTTGATCAATTTTTAGCTCCACTGTCACTGTGCCGGAGGTTTGTTTTTTGATTTATTTTGTTGTTGTTGTTGTTGTTTTATTTTTGTTTTTGTTTTTGTTGTTTTGTTTTTTTATTTTTTGCCAATTTTGATTCCCTTTTTAAATTATCTTTTGGAGTGTTGACAGAGTGTTGTTAGATCAAATTTGGTAATATTTTTTTTAAATTTATAATTCTATTATTTTTGATATGGCAATTTGTCATGATTTTAATGTATTGTATATTAACATTATAAAAATAACTACATATTAATAGAGAATTTCAGTGAGAATGAGGATGTAATTTTGCAGAAATTAACTTCAGACTCCAAAATGTAGTATACCAAATATACTAAAGTATATTAAAATATATATTAAAAAATATTTGTAATCATACCATTACAAACAATGGGAAGAAAAGCTGATCAGACATTATTCCAAAAATAGCTGAGGGATAAATTCTTAGCTGATAATAGAAAAGATGATTTCAAAAAAGAACATAGGTAATTTCAATTACATGAAATTGAAAAGCTTTCTTCCAATTAAAATTAATACAACTAAGACAAAAAAAAAAGAAGTGATTGATTTGGAGAAAAATCCTTCTACAAAATATCTTAAGTGAGGACTTGAAATTTTTAAAATGTCATTGATATTTTCTATAGATAAATGTTCAAAGCATATGGCAATTTAAAAAAAAATTGAAAAATATGAATAAATAAAAAATAATTATCAGATTATAAAGTTTAAGTGAAATGCCAAAAATCAATGTGCTTTAAAATAGGAGAACCAGCAGATTCTGGCTCTGGGAACTACCACATGCTTCAGTGTATCCTTAAAAAAGTCAGGCATCCTCAGTACCTCTAAGAGTTTTGGCACAGTCCAAGACATTCAAGCATCCTCCACCTGCCAGAACATCACTCTATTATTCTGGCTATCTCTAAGGAAATGCAGAAACATCCTATCAGACCTCAGCACATGCCAGAGAATACCAATAGGACTCCAACTCAGCACAAGTTTAGCTTCCAGACTCTACAGTCTCCAATAGTGCCAGCCATTGTTCACTTCTCCCTGTTAGCCCAGCATCACAGGAACATGAAGGACCTCTGTGGGCTGCACCAGGTAAACCATTAGAGCCTGCAGCTACTGGGAGTACTTCCAGCCTGGGAGAGAAGCCCGAATGTAAAATAAAGAGGAAAAAAAGAAAAAAAAAGTTATAGAAAGAGAAAGGCACAGAGAGAGGGAGAGAGACAGGGACAGGAGCTTTTTTTTTGTTTTGTTTTGTTTTGTTTTTAATAGACTGTTAAAATCACAATGAAACAATAAAACAACATGGTCAAAAAGCTCAACATCTACATTTCTCATATCTTCTTGCATAGAATAAGAGTTCATGGTTAAAATAATTAAAAAAAACAAATTATTTAATCCTGGTCAATCAATATTGTTCTCAAATTTAGAGGTCAATAAATGCCCTTCCTACAGAAAAGTATTTTAGCACAATTCAGCTATACAGTCAAATAATGAATTTGGTAGCTTCTGTATCTTTGAATTGTAATGCATTATAATTCAAGGCTAAACCTGCAGCTTGATTACCTTCTTGTTCTGACTTATCATGTCCTAGCAGGGAATCCTAATTATGTCTCTTGTGATTAACATCGGCCTTTCAGAGGTAATGCTGGAAAGTGCTCAAACAGAGCTTTGGGGTCATTCTGTGGTTTAAGCAGGCTTACAGTTCAGATACAAGAGATACTATTAATCCTTCAAAGCACCAAAGAAAAATGGGCATCACTCATTTAAGCAGTTAAAATGAATATGTTGAGAGAAATGAGTTACTAAAATGAAAATTTTGTGAGGAATGATAGCATGACAAGAATAATTAAATGTTTTTATTAAACATTTTCTGTAGAATTTATATATGCATATATATATATATATATATATATGTGTATGTGTGTTTTTGTATGTATATATTATATTATATTTCCCTAACTTTGGATAGATTAAGAGGCTTAAATACAGGTTACCAAGTCTGTTTGTCAAGCATTAGAAAAATAAGTTGTGTAGTGGCTTTAATATGACATTCATTAATCACCAAAAACCTACTCTTCACTAATCCACCTCTAGATTTCCCTACAACATGTCACTATGGGGAAAGAAACAAAATGCTAACAAGAGCTTTAAAGTAATATAATCACCAGTGAGACACCCTAACTCAACCAGGCTTACATATTAACTTCTAAGAATCAATAGACAAGAAACTAACCAAAAGCCAGAGGGTGTAAGCAGAATACCTAAATTGTTTTTGTTACCAGTTCTTAAAAGATGCTTACAGATCTCTTTGGCTTTTTATATAACACTGGAACAGTCTTTTGAGATAATGAAAAAAATACTCATCTATGTATTTTAAATTACACCAGACAATCAGTTTAATTGACTTCTTAATGTATACATAGACTGATGGATTTTTAGGTGTTTTCTCATATTGAGTGTTTTTTTTTTCATTTTCATTTTTTGTCAACCCCAAAATATTTGACAAAGTTTAGGTGCAAGGAAAGATTCTCAAATTTTGTTTTCCTGAAATTTTCCTTTTTAACTTTTAATGTTTAGACTTTATTAAACAAAAGTTATATCTTTTTGTCTACCTTGGAACAGATATTTTTCATATTTTCCCCAGAAAATATTAACTTAAAATCACATGTAAACTATTATTTCATTTGTAAACTCTACCCTGAGCACCAAGTTCCTCTTACCAATGCCCATTTGTAGTTCCAGCATATTTCAACTGCTTTTTTTTTTCTTCAAAAATACCCTCTTTGATCTGGGAATTTTGAAATTTGGTAATAATGGTCCTATATGTATTTTCCACAGAGGATCTTGGTTAGATGGTGATTAGTGGATTTTTTCTATTTCTACTTTCTGCTCATGTTCTAACACTTGAGGACATTATTTATTTATTTATTTTGCTGAGGCACTTAGGGTTAAGTGACTTGCCCAGGGTCACATAACTAGAAATTGTTAAGTGTCTGAGGGCAGATTTGAACTCATGTCCTCCTGACTTCAGTGCTGGTGCTCTATCAACTACACCACCTAGCTGCCCCCAACAATTTTCTTGGATTGTTAATTGCATTATTGTATCAAGGTTCTTTTTTGGGTCACAACTTTTAGGCAGTCCAATTATTCTTATATTATCTCTTCTTGATCTGTTCTCCAGATCTGAAATTTTCTTATGTTTCAAATTCTGCTCTATTTTTTGTGATTCTTTAGATTCTGTTTTTTTAATTTCTTAGTCTCTCATAGTTTCACTGACTTCCCTTTCTAATTTTCAAAGAGTTATTTTGACCTTTTAGATTTTATTTCCTTTTCTAGTTGGTTCATTTTTTTTTCATAATCTTGTTTTTCTTGGATGTTTTCTATTTTTACTTTTTTTCTTTAATGACTTTATTTTTAAATGGTTTTTATGTTTTTTTTAAGTTTTTCTATACATTTTCTCTTGGAAGGTAGCTATTTCATGTTACTCTTTGGGGTAGGAGCTTTTTTACTTTAGTGTAACTCCTCTGAAGATGAATCCAGGTCTTCCCTATTCCCATACTATTTTCTGTGGTGGGGTCCTTCTTTGCTGGTTCATTTTTTTCCCATAAGAGTTATTAATCTAAGTACCTCTAATTATGGGATGGGAGTTGGTGATCTGGCTTCACCTCAGCTCTCTACCCTGATCTGGAGCTCCAAACATAGAGCTCCAGTCCTCCTTCAAGTTCTACAAACCAGAAATGTTACTGTCCCTTTCCTCCTAGTACAATCAAAAAAATCTGAAGACCCCAAACCAGGGGATATCCATTGTAGAGTTCATACACCTCCAGACTACCTTTGCACAAGCATCAAGTGGGAAATGCAGATTTAACCTCCTAGGCTTGTTCAATCCAGGCCTGAGTCCAGGTAGACTGAGGGAACCTCCCCTGATCAGAAACACCAGGCCCAGTTGTGCTGTAAGGATGTAGCCCTGGTCAAAAAGTAACCAGTACACTGGAAGTGTGTTCCTGTGTTGGAGAGGGTAACTCTGTCAGGCTTCTCGTTCCAGGGGCTGCATGTCCTAACTATCTCCTTTTTGCTATATTGATGTTGCCCCAAGGCCCATTTAGGATCATCATATTTTTTGCTGTGCTGATGGGGGTAGGGAGATGGCTGGAGTTGTTAGAGGGCATAGAAAAATCACCATTTGCTTGATGCTGAGCTGGAGTACACATGTTGTCTTGCATGTACTGAGGGCAGTGGAGTATATCTCTGCTTCCCTGATGTAAACTGAAGCAAGTGGCTGTCTAGCTGCTAGCTGCTAGAAGTCCTTTGTTTACCTGAGGCTATGTTGAAGCAGGTAGCTGACCACAGTGCTGAAGGCCTTATTGTTTAGGCACTGGTAGGGTTGCCATTTACCTGTTTGGGATTACATGGAGGTAAGTGATGGTTTATTTCCCCAAGTTTTGTTGACACATATGCAGGTTCTCAAAGTTGGAGTGAATTGTTCCCTTGGCTATGTTGAGGCATGTAAGGGATCTGGGGTGTGATGTTTTCCTCTTCATACCCTGATCTGCTGAGGTGGGACTTAATGGCTTACTGGGATGCTTCTTTTTCCTGGACTATGCTTCCCTTTTACCAGTAAGACATCATTCCTGTTTATCTTCCTAATTTCTTGTACTCAAAGTTTATTACAACTGTTTTTTTTGACTGACTCTACTCTTATATAATTTGTTTTGGGGTGCTGTTTTTATGGTTGTATAGAGGTAAGTATCAGAGTGTTATAGCAATTTACTGCTTTCTCTACCATCTTGGCTCCTGGAAGTAAGAAAACCCCAATCCCTTTTAATCCAAGTGCCTTCTCACTCTTATTTCCTTTTTATCCTGTATATAATTTATACATAGTTATTTTTGTTTTCTCCCCATTAGATTGTGAGTTCTTGAGAGCAGAAACTATCTTTTCACAATCTATATACCCAGCACTTAGCACAGTTCCTGACACCTAGTTTCATAAATGCTTATTGACTCACTGACTTTATGTTCTGCAGAACCTGGGCTATCTCCTTTTCCCTGTCCATTATATTCCATTATAAATCTATGCCTTTAATTATATTGTACTCTATTCCTGCAATAGACTTCCTGCTTGTTTCTGCCTATTAAAACTCCTAGTTTCCTTCAATGATCAACTCAAATGCTATCTCTCACAGAAAGCCTTTTCTTAAAACTCCCAATTGTTGATATCCCTCTGTTTATTTTGTATCTTTATTTTTAAAATATAAAGTGCTTTTCCTTATTCATGTACACATTGTCTCCCCAGCTCCCCCCAAAATATAAGCTTCTTAAGCAAACCATGTGTTTTATCTTGTTTCTTTTTCTTTCTCTCCCTACAATTTAGCATAGTGTCTGGCAGCTAGTCAACACAATAAAAATTGCTAAATAAATAAAATTGAGAAGAGTCCTCCCAGTCTTGACGTTGCCAACTTTGTCCTGCTCAGATCATTGCTATCTCTCCCTTTCCATATCCAATTTGTTACCAGGGTCTAACAATTTCACATTTTCAACATCTCTCAAATATTACCCCTTCTCTCCTCTGACACTATCACCAGTCTCACACAGGCCCTCATCAACTCTTGGCTGGAGTTTGGCAATAACCTACTGGTGGTTCTCTGCCTCAGTTCTCTCTGCATTCCAGTCCACCCTCCATTCAACCACAGAGGTGATTTTCTTAAAGCATAGGTTTGTCCATGTTATCCCCACACACACATATCTACTCAAAAAAACAAAACAAAACAAAACAAAACAAAACTAGATTTACTCCCTATCACAGGTCCAAATACAAAATTCTCTGATTTTCAAAGCCTTTCATCAACCTTCTCTTAGTGACCCCCCCACAGCATGTTTTCAGTCTCCTAACTCCTTAACTCATGCTTTTTGTTTCAGCAGTTCGGGTTTCTTGCTGGTCCTAGAACAAAACACTATCTCTCAATTCTGATTCTCAAACATACCAATTACTCTCTCTCTCACCCCCAGCTCCTATATCCCTTTATGTCCCATGTACAATATCATTTTTACAGGAACTTCTTAATTCTAGTGCATTCCATTTTTTTATTAATTTTATCATGAGTCCTATATTTCCCTTGATTATCATGTTTTCTTGTTGTCTTCTTATGTTTTGCATTTCTTGAGGGGAGGAACTTTTTTCTCTTTTTGTTTCATCACATGATATATTGCCTTTTGCATAGTAATAAACGCTTATTGATTAATTGTAGCATAGAGGCCTATCCCAATATATTATTATTTAATATTACAGGACATTCTAGAAATCAAGAATATTTTTTTCTTTGTCCTTACACAAGTAACAATAAACATGAGGACGATGTAATTATGTGCCAGTGGATTGATTTGTTTCTAAGCTACACTTGGATGCTATATTTTGTGACTCTTCTAGATGAACTGAATTATACTAAAATCAGATCAATTTCATAATCAATGGGTAATATTTAAGTTAGTTTTTTGATGAAAAACGTTAACATATTCTCAGAATCATGAGCTACAAAATACCTTTGTGAAAACTTAAATCCTCACTCTAGAGAGGAATAATATGAGACCAAAAGGTGAAATATCTTTTCTATCATTAATTAAGAGTACTGTAATTAAAGCTCAGTCCTTCTAAGTACAAATGATATGTTCTTTTTTAAAACATTATAAATCTACATAGTGAATTATCTTTTTTGTTTTTTCTTCTGAAGACTGATTGATTCAAGGATTTGAATCTATGGGGGAAAAAAAAGTTTGCAACTCTACCACTAATTTTGAAAGCAATTTGGACAATACAGTTAATCATGAAGTAAACCACACAAATTTTCTAAGTTTTGAAACATGGATAAAATAAATATTTGGGGAATAAGCCTGATAGTATAGGTAATATCTTAATAAAATATATGCCCACAAAAATCTAATCCAAAAACATTTTCCAAGACCTCTATGTAAGATGAAATGTAGGGAGTAGTAAAGATATAAATAAAAATCACAAATTGATTTTATAATCAAATAGCTTACATGTTGGTGCAGAGCAATTCAACATTTCAACAAATAAGTACAGGGACAGTCACTTCACCTGTGATTCAAAAGTTTGGGATACAAGCTTTTTACTCTTCAAGACCTTTTGTAAGTAACAGGACTTACTCTCTTAGAGAGCTGTCTAAAGATCTCTGAAAGTTAATTCTTAATGAATGGCTTCCTAACTACCAAGCTATATATCACCATTCATATCACCATCATCATCATCATCAGTAAAAACAGCAGCACCACAAATTTGTTTATGTGTGTTAATTCATTTTGTCTTATACAAAAAGCATATGAATAACAGCCTAAGAATAATTAGCAACAAATATGAGTAGTAAAATTTTTACTCAAATGATTTATAAAGATATTAAAGTGACCTTGGATTCCATTAGAATCCAACTTTTTAAATGTAGATTCTGACAAGCTGGAGAAAATTCTTATTTTCTAAAGAGTGAATAATGTTTAATATCTAAACTATGATATGAAGTTAGATGAATAGCCCTGATTTCTGGATAATAAGTTGGTCCCAAAATTGAAGAAAAGGAAGAGTATAGGTTAGATGTCATTCAGAAATTTGCAAAATTCATTTAACATCTTCAAATTTTCTCCTGAACTAAAGCTTATAACATTAAAAATAATATATCTTGAGGGAAATAAAGCTATGAGGCTTAAAATCAGAAAACACTACAATAGCTGAAGAAGTTTCCAAAGAATTGCACATGGTAAGTGTTAACTGGCTGCACAATGATCTCCACATAAATGAAAAATAGTATTATATTTTTAAAAAAGAAGATGATCAGTAATGTAGCAACATTGAATGATAATTAATGGAAAGTTCACACATTGCATTCACATCTTAAATGCAAACACCTCAAATTAATGGGAAGATAATTTGATATATATTTATTGGAGGAAGTAGATAAAAGTAGCACATGGTGAGTTTGCATAGATGGGTTGCTGCCTTTATTTCTAGAGGGAATGCCTTCATGATGAACTCAATTATACCTCCATTAATGAACTAAAGACATACTCTATAAAGTGTTAGCATTAATTACTAAAGTATTAGAAGTATTTTAAAATTATTTTTGGAAATTTTGAGAATATTGTCCCAAGGACGGATTTCATGTGATTTTTTAAAAAGTCAAAACCCACTGGATATAGATGTTTCCTAAGAGCACATTGGATTATCAGTAATGGATTTTATGGTCATGATGACACATAATAGAAAAAAATATGAAAATTGCTAAAATGCTCAAAGGCACAACTCTTTAAGAAATGTAAAATTAGGGATTTATTTTCAACAAAAAGGTGGAGATAAACCTCAGCAACTACTAACTTTTGTGAATATCTAGAACTATATGGGTTGCCTTTGAATTCAATATATGTAGATAATTCAGTTCCCTAGATGACACCATATATCATATCTTCCTATTTATATAAATTGAATTAAAGATATAGTAAATACTTATAGTCATTATTTTTTTTTCTTAAAGCAATCTATTTTGGCTTAACAGAGTAAAATATAACATTTAGAGATGTTCTTCAACATGGAAAGTGATATAAATATACTGATCATTTATATCCAATCAAAACTAAAGCAATATGTAAATAACAGGCTTTTTCTAAGAATACAAAGAGATGGATAAAGTAAAATGTTGTAAGATCCTTTAAATGTTTTTTTTTGAGTCAGTGAGAGTATACCAAAAAAAAAAAACACACTAAACTATGTTTTCTCAAATTAGAGTATTTTGTCTTTTCCCTTCATCCAGATCCACATATACACTGTATAAAGCAACATTTCTGGGAATTGGTCCATTTCTATATATTTGCCCAAAGCAACCATAACTGCATATTCAAGTGATGCATAATTCAAAAGTATTTGTCAGCAAGTTTTTTATAATTATGGCATAAAGATAGCAGCAAAATTCACAAAATACTCAATGAAAGAGGAAATTATTATAATAAGAAAATATAGTTGTGAAACATGATAGTTTCTTGGTCTTATTGTCATAATTTTTTTGTTTATTTTGTTGCTGCTTTTTTTCCTGTCAGTCCAAATTTTAAAGTTATGAAAGATAGTAATTATTGAGGCCCAAGAAAAGGGAGCATCCTTTTTCAAAGCTGAGCTCAGACAAGTATTTATTTAAGCTGTTGCACCTTTATTTGTCCTTGACATTGGGATATTGTATTTGAGTTCATACTGTGATGCTCAAAGCAACTGGAAATTAGAGAAACTTTTAGTTCATCATAAACTTTCCAAATAAAAATTTGGACTTTTTTTTCCTGAGGCAATTGGGGTAAAGTGACTTGCATAGGTTCACACAAGTAGAAAGTGTTAAGTGTCTGAGACACTTTGACAAGATTGAACTAAGGTCTTCCTGACTTCAGAGCTAGTTCTCTATCCATTGCACCAACTAGCTGCCTTAGACTTAAGTTTAAGAACTGTCATTGACAGATGTTTCCTAATTTCTCTACTGATCATCTAGAAAAATGCCTTTAGAGTGGTAGTTGTCTATTTCAGACAACTAAGTAATTTCAATTTGGAGAGAACTAGCACTTTGTTATAGTGTGGGAAGAAACATTGCTGAGTCTGGGAATTTTTAAATGGTTATTTAACAGAGAGAAACTTCCATTCTTCCTTATGGCATTTTCCAATTCTTTATATCAGATTAACATCATTTGTGCCAAATCAAGTTAAAACCCATATTACAAATATACAGACACAGACACAAATATAACTTTAGTTTTTTATCATAATAGAAATATTTGTTTGTCTATTAGACCAAAAAATTGAGGAAAATGCCTCAGTTGATATTGATTTGTAATTCAGTCTTAATGGATGGGGGGAAAAGATGAAAATATGCTTCAGCCTAAAATTATCAAACATGACAACAATAATGTAGGTAAAATTATGGACCTGGGAAACCAACTTATAACTAATATATATAATTCAGCTTTTAGAGGAAGTTATAATTTATAAGTTATTGCAAGATTTTAAGCAATAGAGGAAAGACAGCATGGTCTAGTTGATAAAATCCTAGCCTCAAGTCAAAAAGGGCTGAACAGAAGTCCCATATCTTACATATGCTATTAGTATAGCCTTGGGAAAGTCAATTAAACTCCTCTTGTCCCAGGAAACTATAAGACTAGAATTTTCACAGTAGATGGTGATGAGATTTTTAAAAATTTATTTTTTTGTTGTTGTTGTTGATGAGATTTTGTATAGCAATTTCTTTAGTTGGAATTCCTAGTATCAATGAAATTGAAGATCTCATTAAACAAAATATAAATAATTCAAAAAGTAAGAAAAAAATCCATGGTAGCCATAAGTATTCTGAAATATGAGAAAGAAAATGATCAATATAAGATATTTCATGATTGGCATCTTGTTATTTGGAGCCTAGTAGATGATTTCAGAAATATGACTAAATCTCATGATTGACCCACTACTCATACAGATGAATGGCTTTTCTGTACTTTAAAATCCTGAATAGTCTGGGAGTAGAGTCACTATGAATCACAGTCAGTCAATTTCTGACTGCCGAAGCAGTCATATATTTATTATGCTATACTTTTTTTAAGTAAATCATTGTGCCCAGAAAATGAGATGATTTTTTATGCAAAAAGATAATAAATGCATTGCCTATGCATAGGCCCAACCACCTGACCATGACCACTGACAATAAACCATGGAAATAATAAAAATGTTAAATATATACATATATATATATATATGATTATATATAGAGAGTGCGGAAAAAATAACTTTTGACACAATCCAACACTAATAAATGTTAACATTTCTGGAAATCACTAGAACAAATAAACTTTCCATTAACGTGATAAGTAGTATTTATCTTAATTAAAGAGAAAGCATAATATGTAATGGAGGAAAGAAAGAAGCCTTACTCAACAAGAAAAATGGTAAAACAAAGTTGTCCATCATTGCCACAATGATTTAACAAAGTGCTAATAGTAGAAAAACAATAATATGAGAAGAAAAAGATATTGAAAAAATAAATAAATGTAAAACATATTATCATTTTTTGGAAATACTATGATTAAATAATTAAAATGTCTTAGGGACCTACTAAAATTGAATTGAAATAATCATATCAATAAAATTGCAGAAAATAAGAAAAATCCATTTATATATCATCTTCTTTTATACATACAATTATGAATGTAGGACCCCAACAATTTTAATGAAGAAAAGATAAAAAGACATTTCATTGCAAATGACCAGAAAAATTCTAAAAGACTTATGACAATGTTTTCCAAGATTTTACCCAGGTATGAATCTCAATAAGTAAGGGAAATGTACTTCCACATAAACAACTTGAGCTAATATAATAACAATTACAATGTACTCCTTAATTTATTTATTCAGAGATGCATTAATGAAATTCCCAAAATAATATTTTACATAATGACAAAAATGAAACTGTTCTAGAGAGGATGAAAAAAACCAAGAGTGTTAAGAGTATTAATGAAAAATATATTTAAAAAGGAAGAGGATGGAAGGATTAAATACACACCATTCAGAATTCTGGGAGAAATTATGTTTACCCAATATCACATAATATAGTTCAAGAAAAATCCAAATGATATTAATTAGGTGTAATTAGCTATTAAATCACTTGGTAAACAAGAGGAGCAATAAACAACTTGTCTATAAAAAGAAGAGTCTATAAATAAGCAAATGATAAAGAAGTCACAATAAAAATTGATAATTTTGATTACTTCATATTGAAAAAATATTTGCCCAAACAATGAAGTAGAAAAAGATATAAAAGCAACTTTTAATTGCTGGTATCCTCATTAATACAAGTTTTGTGACAATTAGTACCATCAATCATTGGAGCATCATTTTCCTCTTTTGCAACATAAGGAATTTGAATTGGATAATTCCTAAGATACGATATAAATGCAAATTTGGCATCCTAAATAGTGAAGGAAAAAATGCTGTCACACTTTTTTTTCAATGATCTTATGATGCTTCCTAATCTCCACTTCTCTGTATTCTTTCCTTCCTTCCTTCCTTCCTTCTTCTCTTCCTTCCTTCCTCCCTTCCTTATTTCCTTCTTTTCTTTCCTCCTTCCTTCCTTTCTTCCTTCTTTCTTTCTTTCCTTCATTCCTTCCTTTCTTCCTCCCTTTTTTTCCCTTTCTCCATATGTTAATGCTATATGAAATTCAATAACATTTTATGAAACATTTTTGGTAACTTAGAATACAATAAATGACAGCCACAGTGATTTGATGGTCCTCTGCCCAAAAGAATATATACATATATAAATATGTATGTATGACTTTAACTCTAGTCAAAAAATAAGGTTTGGTATTCAGTCTAATGCCTTTCTTCTCCCAAATTTCTTTGAGAGATTTCTAAGCACTGAGCTAGCTCTGGCAACGTGTGTGTCAACCTCATTCTCAACATATAAATATCTGCAAGGTATATTGCCAAGGTAAGTGAACTGATCTATAGTATTCAAAACTTCCTTATTTACTATAACTGCTGGTTCCACATTTGGATAGTGTGGTGCTGGCTGGTAGAGCACCCATTTTCTTTGTATTGTTAGACCAAAATTAGCAAAAGCAAAAGGGAACCAATCCATAATTTGTCTCATCTAGGCTCCTGAGGCTGCATTGAGTGCATAATCAAATGCTAATTAACAAAAAAAAAATCATATGTCAGCACTCCCTCTACTTTAGTCTTCATGGAGGGAGGAGGGGGTTCAAGATGAATCAATGTGGTAGCTGTCATGAAAATAAAGTACACTATTGATGAACTCTTCCAGGAAGCCGGATTTTGATATATAATTTTCTGTAAGCCCTCATTACTGACAGAAACACAGGCCTTTGTCAGATCTAAACATGTTTGTATAGTCTTCTATTCTGTTCTTAGCATTTCTTCTGGAATTGTTGGGCAACAAATACCAAATAACAACTCTGAATAAAAATGTGTATCCAGCTCTGCCTTCAGTAAGTTGGTGTTCATGTCCCAATCTTATTGCATTCAAGGCTGCTATTTAGATAAAATATCTGCTGAATTCTCACACAAAAGCTATTTGTCTTTCAGGTCTACTGGGTTTCGTTTTGTCTATAAGTGTGCAAATAAAACTAATCCAATTGGTGAGTAAGATCACCTTTGCAGTTTTTTGTACATTTGTGTTTATATGTGTGTGTGTGTGTGTTTCTGTGTGTATTGAATGCAGTGTTGGATCCCCACCTGCAGTACTGTGTGAGCAAGCAATTTGCAGGGCACCTTTCTAACCACTTCCTCACACCTGGAGATGAGCAGTGTGTCCTCAAAAGAATGCTCAGATATCCAAGGATTGCCAAATTCTATTGCTGCTGAGTGAGAAAATGACCTTGTAGCCTGGGTAATCTATGTGCAGGATTGTGACTATAATTTCAACCCAGTATATCTGCACCTGTTTCTTTATTATTTTCCAGTTGCCATGGATAAGCAGAAATGGTAAAATGGTAAGGATGATGCCTTTTAATTTGTTCATAAATTGCAGTTAAAAGAAGCACCAAAACACTAAGTTGTCAGCCTGACTCTCTTTCAGAGTCATCACAATCTAGACGCAAGACAGAGTCAAGATAATTGGTTATGCCTTGAGATGCAATGGATGACCCTGTGTGTCTTCCAAACATTCTAAAACCCCCACTTCAGCTACCTTGATTGCTACTGGAACAAAATGTTCTCATCTTCATATTTCAATCAGGGAAGTCTTCAAAAGCTTAGAGTAGGTAACCCCATTGCACAGATAGGCTACCCTCAACTTGATTTAGATCACCTGCCAAAATGATTTATAGACATTTGGCCACTATGCATGGCACAGATTCTTAGAACTATAAATGAGAGTTAGTGGAATCAGAGCCCAAGTTGAAAGGGCCCTGGAAAGAACTCAGCAGACTTCACACTAGAAATAGTAGTCTTCACTGAATATATCCACCAATCTTGTTTTTCACCAACACTTTGTTTCTGAATGTCTGTTAAATATTTCATATATATTTAATTAATTCTTTTTTTGTCCCTACTATGCTGTAATATATCATAGCTGCTCTCTCCTTATCCTAAAGGTAAGTCAATTTAAATGAAATATGTGCACATTTTCTCTTGGTACTATTTATTTATTTATTTTGATGATTGTTAGACAAAAATTTTAATGCATATTTGCCACAATGGTGTATGTCTATAGAAATTTAATTCTATTGACCATAAGTTAACTTTTAACAATTATCCAAGATGTCAGTTAAAGTAGTTCTATTTTTGCCAAAGCTGAAGCCACATTGTCTTCTATAGTAATTTTTTTTCTCTTAGTGGCAGATAAGAGATTCAGTGTATAGTGATGGATCTAGAATCAGGAAGAATTCAGTTCAAATTAGGCCTCAGATTCTTAGTAACAGTTTGATCCTGTACAAGTCACAATAACAACAATAACAACCACCTACTTCAGTTCCCCTACTTGTAAAATAAGTGATAAATAAAACCTATCTCTAAATGAGACAATATTTGTAAACTTCTTTGCAAATCTTAAAATGCAATAAATGTGTTAGCCATTGTTGTTAAAGGATCATGGGATATACTTAGATGTATTATCAATAATTTTACCAAAAGATACTGCCACATAGAAAATGTTTAAATAAGAAAGAAGCTATAACATTTTGATTTTTACCTCTAAATATAACATTACTTTTCAATAGATACTTTTCATTATGTTTTATTTCTTTCCTCTCCCCCCAAAAATTCAGCAGTTCATTAGCAATATATTTAACATGCATGTATTGAGCAAGAAATTTTGCCTGGCATATAGCACTTTCTTATGCTTTTTCATACTTAGAATTTTCATTAATTCTTGTGTTTACTAAACTACTGACTTCCAATCTATGTGATACCATTCTATTTCAATTTAATAGTAAGAAATCATGTATTTTTAGAAGGATGTAGTCATAATAACTGACTTGCAGAACTACTTTTCATCAAGTTCCTGATGTTGGTGTAGACACTCTCAATGTCTATAATCATCTTGTAGATACTTACTAATCACTTTTTTAGATTTTGCAATTTGCCATTTTTTATTGTGTTTACAATTAAATTACTCATTTCTTTCAGACCATTAAATTGATATTTATTTTAATTAAAATAACTAGTATTTAAACCAAATAAAAATGATCATATATATTTGTGATATAGCACAATATAATGCTCACTTATTAAGTCCATACTAAAGGCCAGATACTATGCTTAAAGGCAGAGATATGCTTAAAAAAAGAACCCCTGCCCTTAAAAAGTTTACAATCTAATGAGGGAAAATAACACACTAAAAGACGTTAGAAAAAAGAAGGGAAGTGGAAGCCATCAGTAAATATTCAGAGTAAGGTGTTATACTCCCTACATTTGATGTAGCTCTGTTCGAAGATATGGCTTAATACCAAGAAACAAGAATGAATAAAGGATGTTATAGAACCCCATATGAACATATTCAATAGACTTTTCAGTTAGCACCATTTAGTAAAAAAAAAAAGTTGCAATCAATGACTAGTATACACAATGAATTAGTTTGGATAAACAAAAGCAGTTCAAGGACCATATTTTAAGAAACTCTGTATGTGACTCACATCAGGTATGTAGTTGTAAGTCTTAAAAGGATTTTGGAGGTATCTAATCCAATTCTATTATTTTACAGGAATGCAAATTGCATTCCATGGAGATTAAATAACTTTAACATAGTTTCACAAGTAATAAGATTTAGAAGAGAGATTTGAACTCAACTCCTCTCAGAGCCAAAGCTTTTCCAATTGTTCCATGTCACCATTTCTTTAATATAAAGACAAATTTACATGTCCCTGTGCATATAAATATAAGCATAGTCTGCTTATTTTAATTTTTATTTAGACTTTTGAGAATATTATTTTAAAATTCTTAATGCAAGTATATATTTATAAAATAATATAATATATGACATACAAATATGTATATTTGTATGTCATATATATGATATCATATCATATGATATACATAATATATATATATATATATAATATAGTATAATTATATAAATTATAAGGGAATATATAAAGTAATATAACTTTAAGGATATTAGGTCTAAGGTTCTTTAGGATCCTTTTCATATATTGTTTAGCAGTTTATTTCATCTGATTTTCAAGTTTCCAACAATTCTAATGTCCTTTCTTGCTCAATTTAGGACTGTCTTTGTCTTAGATTTTCATGTTTGGAGTATTCTTTGTCATCCATTCATTTTTTTCCAGAAACATATTTCCCATATTTGAGCCAAAATAGTTTATTATTAAACTAGTTATGAATTTCCAAGTTACATTTAGCTTCATATACTGAATAGGTATCTGTATGACCCAAGGATAATCACTTCCACTCTACCTAACTTCAATTTTCTTATATGTAAAATGGTGATCATAATAGTACTTACTTTACAGGGATTCTGTGAAGTTCAAATAACTTAATGTATATATAAAGTATCTAGCAAACCCTAACATATCCTATAAATCCCAACCATTAAAAGTGAGAAGAAACACTCAACCAAGATCGTGCTTATTTGACTTATAATATAAAGCAGATAAATGCCCCTATAAGAAGAATGGGAAAGGCTACTTTATCAAATAAGTGCTTTAAAGAATTAATGTATAACCCTTTGTCCCCAATTCAACAATACCAATGTCTGTATAACCTTCTAAAAAGACAGAACAAGAAATTTCCATTGGCATGGTTGCTGTGGAAGAATTATATCTTGTTGCTTTAATGCCATATACATTTGTTAAAAGCATTAGCTGGTAACAAAAATAAATAAATCTTGCATTATTTTTGCAATTTTATTTGCAATTAGTTTGGTATATATCTTATGACCAAAATTTATAAAGATATTGGGTAAATATCTCAAATACAATTTAATATCTTTTTCAGGTTTCTCAATAAGAATAATTAGAGTTTCTGGGAAGAACTTGGACATATTTCTCCATAATAATATAGTCATAATTTTTTTATCTTCCAAGACTAATAAGTTTCCAAAGTGTTTACAGAGTTCCCTAGATTAACCATCTGACACAGGAATGCTTTTTAAACTTACAAGTGTTTAATGATAATAATTTCTCTAATATCCAAAATTTGTGGATTCATAGGTGATACCAGGAGTTACAGATTTTCAAATGGTCAGAGATGATTAAACATTTCTAAGGATGATCACTACCATTTTTTATTTTTCTACAAATTAAATAATATCACTTATTACAAGCTGCATGTTATGATTTAACTATATATTAGAATTTTTGAAAGTTGAGTTTTACATTTAATGGTAATTCATTGGAATAATAAACCTACACCTCAACAAAATCCTTGTACCATTATTGAAGGCTGTGTAGCAGTGACTCTGGGAATTCAGTAGTATTACACAGCAAAGTGTTACCTGTGAGAGTCCATATTGAAGAGATTACCAAAAAGCCACTGCAATGAGCAGCAGTACCAAAAATTTCACCAGTATCTTTTAGGTAAGCTTTAGTCTTTCTGAGAAACTGTTATATATCACAAAATGCTGTTCCAAGAGAATGAATTTAAATGCACATTGGAAGGCAAAAATTACATTGTATCTAACTGTCTAGACTGTTTTTTTTTTTTTTTTTATGGTTGCAATTTCTTTATCATCCTGGTCAGCATGAACTTGGAAAAAAAGCTATCTCTGTAGAATAATAATTTTGATGAATTCATGATGTACTTGTTATTGATACTTTCTAAATCAATGAAGATAACAACCTCCCCATGAACTTATACTCTGTTCAGCTCTTGTTCATGTCTTTTTTATAAATCCTTTCTAAGGAATCTAGTCTAAAAAGATGAAAAATTCTTATTTGAAGCTCAGCATGAATCAGACAGCTTATATCTGCTGTTTCTTCTTCTCTATGTGACCCATCCTTTTCGGTTTTCAGTTATACATGCCTCAGTAAGTTTTTGTCTTAAATTAAATTTGGGAAAAAAAACAGAATATAAGGGCACACACATATCTATGAATATGTCCAATTACTATTTTTTTTCAATTTTAATTGCTAGTCTAGCAATTTTAATTGCTACATTTTTGTCTATGTATACTAATTAGCAATACTTGGAATTATCTCTTCTGAAATGTGACTTCTGATTTTTACACTCAACTGAATCTATTCTCTACAAAATTATAATGCCAATGATCTCTTAATTTGTGTAACTAATATATTTTTGCTTTCTGAAATTTTTATCTTTAAGGTCAAAATGAGTATATGATTTAGACATGAAGGGTGATACCATAAGCAAAGTAGAAGAAGGAGAAATAGTCTATGGGTAGAGGAGAAAATCATGACAAAAGAAGAGATAGAAAGCATTATTAATGAAAAGTAGATGATTTTGATTATGAATTATAAATCAGTTATCATAAATCTGATTATATTAAAAGAAAAAGAAAAAATTTTATAAAAACAAAATCAATGCAATCAATATTACAGGGAAAATTGAAAGGTGAGAAACAATATTTACAGTAAGTTTCTCTAGTAAAGGACACATTTCTCAAATATATAGAAAATAGAGTCAATTTTATAAGAATAAAAAAAAAAAACATTCCCTAAATGATAAATTATCAAAGGATATGAACAGGTAGTTCTCAGATGAAGAAATCAAAGGAATAGGCATATGAAGAAGTATTCTTAATCAGTTAATCCAGTTTAAAAAAATAAACAGAAAAAGCATACTATTGGGGATCCACAATCCCCCCTCTAATAATTAGATCAATCTAACTACAGAATAAGCAAGAAAAAAATTAGGAAGGTTAATAGAATTTTAAAAAACTTAAATATAATAGACTTCTGGAGAAAATTGAAATGGGATAGAAAGGAATATACCTTTTTGTCAGAAGTACATGGAACCTACACATAAATTGGCCATGTATTAGTAGATAAAAACCTTACAATTGAATGAAGAAAAGCATAAATAGTAAATTCATCCTTTTCAGATCATGATGAAATGAAAATTATATTCAATAAAGTGTAATGGAATGATATATAAATTAAAATTCCCCCCATTAAGTACCAAATTAGAAATTCTGAACATCAAAGAAGAGATTAATAAAATTAAAAGCAAAAAAACTATAACTAATAAGTAAAAATAAGACTTGGTTTTATGAAAAAAAAAACTAAATAAGCCTTTGGCTAATTTGATTAGAAAAAAAAAGAAACAAAGCTATCAACATCAAAAAATGAAAAGGGTGAAATTAATAAGAAGAGTGAGAGACTGAGAGTGAGAGACACACATACAGAGAAACTGATGTAAATGCACAGAGAATCACCAGTCTACTTAAATTTTTTTCAAGTGCAGAAGATATTAAACCATTTATTTGAATAAGTTTATTGCATTATTAGCAAAACACAAATAACACCATTTCATTATGTCCCCAAGCAGTCCCTTGCAATCAAGCTAGAAAGTCTCCTTTCCAGTCAGTTACACTCTATGGAACCAAACAACCAGAACATTCCCTCTTGGATCCTATATTCAAGGACAAAAACAGATAAGAAAATGACATTTCTAGGTTGGCCACAAATATTTTATATGAAAGAAATCAGAATAAAGTAATAGTTAGGATGCATCAAGAGAAGAAATCATAAATTGATTCCTGTCATAATAAAAAAATAAACCTATGATAATCCTAAATATTTGGGAAAAATGAAAATTTCATTGATTTTACTCAGGGCTTCAGCAAGGAGAACTTGAGTTTATTCTTGTTTCCCAAAGTTAAATTATTTCATTTCCCATAACTCCCAGAAGGTGAACTCATATCACCATGAGTATCTCTTTTTCAAAAATCATTAGACAAAGATTAAAAAGGTCAGATTGAATATATTGAAAAAAATTGTTTTATTTTTTGTGTGAAATATGAAAAAAAATTGAAAATTACCAGATTGAGGAGAATAAATATAAGCTTCTTAAGGATTAAATATATATTTTTTTCCTTTTGTATGCTTAGCACCCAGTACCACAATACATGTGGGCACCAAAAAAATCCACATGTTTTCTCTAAACTCACCACTAAAATAAGTTTTCTATTTTGATCATGAAAACAATTGCTTCTCTGATTTTTTTCTGAAGTTTTGACCTCCTACTGAATTCTAGATTCATATTTCTAAGTAGCTAGATAACACTTTCACTCAGATAGACCTCCATCACCTCAGACTCAATAATTCATTTTCTCATTGCTTTAAAAGAGCTCCTCTTTCCAGATGTCATGATTTGTTTGGTTGGTATCATTTAACATCTCTTTGCCTCAGTTTCATAATCTGAAAAATGACAATAATAATAATTAATTGTTATAGCTGTATATGTGTGTGTATACACACCTATATATAGGTTTTTAAATACTTAGATACACCTATAGGTATATATACCTATTTGGAGCTCTAAGCATGAAGAAATTAATCTTTAGGGATGAAAAATGAATTATCAGTGTCCTTGCTAAGGATCACAGAAAAATCAATGAGATTTTAATTTTCTTCAACTGCTCAATTCTCAGATTTGCTGTGAGGATTTAATGAGATAATTTTAAAGCTCTTAGTTCAGTACCTATCCCATAGAAAGTGTTATATACAAATTAGCTATTAGCATTGTTAAATTTTCATGTTGAAAGGCAAATAATGTTTTCATCTGTCACTTGGTTCTAATGTTCTTTCTCCCTATGGCATCCTTCTTTAAGTCTTTCACTTTTCACTTGTTCTTCCTAAAGCTCAGGGTAAGCCCAAATCATTTAATTAAGTTTCTCCAATCAACATTAATATTTTTCTTCAATGACTATCTAAAAGTGGGAAAATGGAATGGGGACAAAAAAAGTAAAGGAGTAATACTAAAGTAGAAAAGGTACCTGGGTTGGAAATAAGAGATATACACAACTACAATAATAATAATCATAACTAGAATTTATTAGAAAAAAAATAGGGGCAGTAATCATTGATCTCAAAGTCACACTTAAATACTCAAGTGATAAAGCCACATTATATGTCAGCCGTATAAATATTTTAGATACATGTTCATGCACACATATACATGCACATATAGATTTATGTTTCTGTTTATATAGCTATATATAGTGTATATATACATATATATACACATATATATGTGTATGTGTGTGTATGTATATCTCAAAATATTTGTGCTTAACTGTATCCTAATTGGGTAGGTATGGTGCAAAAGAGAGTAAAAGTGGAAAAACACTAAATTAAAAGGTGTACAGCAAAGATCAAAAGAAAATCTACAAGGAAGCAAAGAAAAGATGGATAGTCATGAATATGACGTCTTTTATTTGTATATATGCTTTCTTGAAATGGAAGTTTGATGTTATATATTTTGTATCCTCCTTGATTTTCGATTGGGCACATGACAATGATTTTTTCTCTTTTTCTTTCCTTTTTTATTTTGCATTTGTTTTCAATAAATAATTTTTGAAATTAAAAAAAAAATAAAGCTAGAGAAAGACCATAGACAATAGTGAATAGGTGACATTTTGCTTACCTCTTTTTTCTATTGCTAATTGATAATTAATATCCTTCCTCACTTTATGTTGAAGTACCACTGTTGAAATTCAGTAACTTAATTTTATTCTCACATTTCCCAAAGGTCTCCAATTTCTTTCTGTTCTTATTGTTCTCCTTCCCCTATTTTCAATTGCATTTTCTGTTGGAAGTTTTTTAACATATAAATGAATAGTGAAAACTAAGACACTCCATATACCTGTGTGTGTATATACAGAGACACAAAATACGTACATACATGTGTACATGAATACATATTAATCCAGGCCTTTTGGCAATTAATAAAATAGTGTATAAGACAAAATACAAAAAAATATATACAAACATAATATATACAGCATAAACTGATTTCTCACCATGGTAATTTTGCTGGATGTTTAGGGAGACAAATGTATGCATTAGCAACATTGACAACTAATGCTTCATCAGGTATATATCACCCAGTCTCTAAAAGCACTGTTAACTCTTACATTGTACAAAGGTCTTAATTTAGTGTTTCAATTCACAGGATTAAACCACTAACGATGGAATTGTAGGTAACATGTTTGACAAGATTTTTCAAGAACTGATGATCTTCCTGGTACTCCCCAAACTACTATATAAGGGATTAATTTTATCATCTTCAAAAACTAGACTTTTTATTGCATTTAAAATGTCAGCAAGTTTAGTTCTTGATTATTAACTTTAGTTCATCATTTTCTCAATAGTTTTTATATATAACTTGTTCCCGCAAGCATCCCTAAAAATTAGTAAGGCCAGAAATCAACTAACTATGTGTGTATAAGTACACACATGTGCATGTGTAATTATTTATTTGAATATGCACATATGTATGCATGCATATAAGTGCACATGTATCCATACTATATATATGCATATATCATATGTTTATATCTAGTTGTTTGCATGTTGTCTCCTCCACTTGTAAACTCAGGAGGGGTTGGGATTTTTTTCTGCCTTTATTGCTATGTATTTATATTTAGTTCTTAGTATAATGTCTAGACTATAGTAAGTATTTAATAGATATTTACTTCCTGATCAAGAGAACCAATAATGAGCTGCAGTAGGTCTTCAAAAGTACAATAGAGATCTTAGGGCACAAATATGTGATATACTTCATCCTTAATTTGCTATTGCCCTCCTGGACATATGACATAGGTAATGGGATGAGGTTCAATATGTGTCATTATTATATTTATAAAGGTGCGTAGATAGATCTCTGTATCTGGAGTAAAGAACTTACTTCACTTATGGTCTGAAATATTTAGGAGTCCTTACCTTCCAGAACTGTTATTAAAACCAAATGAATGCTATATGAATGTGAGCTATTATCATCATCATCACTCTATTTTATGTTCTTAATGAAATAAAAGATTGAAGTAGTACCTAAATCTTCACATAGTACTTAACTTTATTAAGAATTTTCTTCTTCCCAATTCAAGATAGCACTACACTGTGTAAAACTATAAGTTAAGGGGCTCAGCGATATTTGTTACCTTTAAATATACCTGCTTCCCAAATATTAAAACTTTTTTCCAGAAGTTTCTTTCCCCTTATTCTATTTTACTCTCTTTCTGCTATTTCTTTGGGAGATTCTATATCTTGAAATGCATCACATGATATCTGCAACTGCAGGTTTCGTCTCATTGTTACTGCACTCTTGCTATCAGGTAAGCCTCAAGTAACCATGCTGCACAACCACACTTCCTCAGACTTGATAAATGATTTGCTCTGAAAGCTAGGATAATAAAGTGTGCTAAAAATATAGATAAATTTTTTATCAGAGAGAGAGAGAGAGAAAGCCAAGTACCTAAGGATAAGGGACTGATGCTTTAGAAAGGAGAGGTGATTTATTTTCCTTATTCTAGGTGTTACCAAGGACACAGCTTTCAAAAGAATAAAGCTGCCCAGTACAGAGCAAAAGGCAAGGTAGCAGATTATACTGACAGCTTCTTTAATTGACAAGATGGACAATTGCACAAGAAAAGTCTTGAGATCAAAAGGAGACATTAAAAACATGGGCACTTTTATTGATTAATTTTTGTCAAAGGGTATCACAAAGTAAAGGCAAACACATCTGTCTGACAAATCAGGTGAACCCCTTTTCTTATCTTTGAAGTGCACATGCTCATAAAATTGCTGCCTTTATATATACACTGGCTTTGATTTCCCAAATATTAAAACTTTTTTTGAGTTTTTTCTAACTATCATTTTAATTACTAAGATGTTATTATTTAAAAAAATATGTGCCCAAGTTTCAATAAGGAAATGAGGGAATGAAAAGGTAAATTTATTTTATTTCTGTATTGGTTTTCTTAAAAGATAAATTTAATATGAGGTTACTATAAAAATTATAGAATAATACCATACTAGTCTTTAATTACTTTATTCCATAGAGAAAATGTGAGGTATCTATCTTGAATGCCTATAGGTCATTTTTATGTGTTTAACATATGCCACTTTAATGGAACTTTGCTTTCTCTCTCTTATTCTCCACTGTTCCTGCTATGAACTTAAAATATTATATATTTTGTAGATATCAATATTTTTCTATTATCTTGAAACATTCCATAATAAAGTAATTAAAATGCCTTACCTTTTGAAAGCAAATGCTTTATTGAGGTAAATTAATTCTTATGGAGAGATACGGGATACAAGAGTTTTCATCAACATAATTCCCTTGTTCTGTATCTAGCTCCCCCCAAAATAAGGTCTATACTTTGTACCTAAATAATAATTGATGGCACAGGGGATAAAGGGTTTGGCCCTGCAGTCAGGAGGATTTGAGTTCAAATTCAACCTCAGACATATAACACTTCTTAGCAACCCTATTTCTAAATGTTCAAAGTATAATATTAAGGTACACTACTATAGTGATTATTTTTGTTCTAAACACTTTCATAAATGCTTTTCTTTATGTGTTTGATGCTCTCAGCTGTACTAGGTGGTTTGTCAAATGTTCTCATCTTCATTTTACATATAAAAAACTAATATTAGTAAAGGCAAGGGCTTATTGTCTATGCTCACAAATCAATTTAGTGGTGAAGCTCAGTCTAGATTTTCTGATTCCTGAAAGTTTCTAATTGCTGCTCTGTTGGGATTGTCACTGTCATTAAATTGCTTATTAAGTTCTAAGGATTTATAACTGATAATTGTTCTAAAGATCATTATGTCCATCCCCTTTCCCTTTATACAAATGAGTGAACGAAAACCAGGAAAAGACAATGACCTTAGTCAAGAAGTTGCAATGCAAATATTAGTACCCAAGTCATCTGATTTCAAATCTAGTGTCATTTCAAACATACTATATTTCTTTGTAATTTTCTATTGTATTTTAATAGTATCTCCAATTAGGTACTTTTGCCATCTTTCTCAACAGAATTAGAATTCTATGTAACTCAATATACACCTTAATTACTTTATAAATTTTCCAAAATTATGGGCACTTTTCCTAATTATGCCAAGAACTCCATCTAAACTGTAAATGATCCCTAAGAATACAACATAATCAATTATTAGTTGGATTTTTAATTAATTAATTAATTACTTACACATTAATTAATGAATCATGTTGGGAGAGAAAAATCAGATCAAAAGGGAAAAACCATGAAAGAGAAAGGAAACAGAAAAAAGAAGTGAACATTGCATGAGTTGATTTATATTCAGTCTCCATAGTTCATTTTTCTGGATGAAGATAGTTTATTGGGATTGCACTTGGATTACTGAGAATAGCCAAGTGTTCTGTAGTTGATTATTGCAAATTCTTGCTATTACATGTATTCCTGGCTTTACTTTTTTTTTTTTTTTGCTCAGCATCAGTTCATGCAAATCTTTCCAGGCCTTTCTAAAATAAGCTTGTTCATTATTTTTATTGAACAATAATATTCCATTAACTTCATATACCACAACTTAGCCATTATTCAATTAATAGGCATCTACTCATTTTTCAAATTTTTGCTACCATAAAAAAGCTGCTAAAAATGTTTTTGCACATGTGACTTCTTTTCCTTCCTTCATAATTTCCTTGGGATACAGATGTAGCAGAGGCATTTCTGGGTCAAAGGGTGCAGAGTTTTATAGCCCTTCGGCGTAATTCCAGGTTGCTCTCCAAAATGTTGGATCATTCCACAACTCCCCCAACAATGTAAAAGTATCTCAGTTTTCTCACATTCCCTTCAATATTTATCATAATCTTTTCCTGGCATTTTAGTCAATCTGAAAGTCAATCACTAATCAACAGTAATTTAGAGAATTGTTTATATGCATATATATATATATGTATATATATATATATATATGGCTTTAATATTTCACCAAAGGATGTTAAATTTAATATAATTCATCTAATAGAGTGATAGAGTGTGATAAGAAAGCACAATTTTCCACTTGAGGAAGAAATTGAGAAATAATTTCAGGAAGTGATACTGTGATATGTCAACTCTGAGAAATTTATTGTCACAGATTCTTATGTCTGAGAAGTATCAATTAATAGATATTTATGAAAAATGTTAAGAGAATCAAATACTAAAAGAACTAATTCTTGCATTCAAGGAAAGGGAGGGGACAAACATTTATGAGGTGTATACTGTGTGCCTAGGCATTATGTATAGTGATTTACAAATATTAATTGCTTTGATTTTCAAAAACTTGTGAGGTAGTTGCCATTATTTTTCCCTATCTTATACTTGAGAAAATTGAGGCAGACAGTGATTCCATGAGGTGTCCTCCATGGTCCCAGGCTTGGAAATATATGAGACTATCACTGAACATTCACATTCAGCAAAAGCAGTAAGTCCAAGGCATGATGACTATCAGAAGATTCAAAGGCAACAGATAAAAGTGCTTCATCATGTATGAACAGTTTCTCACTGATTTGGAGGAAAAACTGAACAAACACACAGTGGAGCAGAAAAGCTTCTTATGAGAGTTTTTAAAATGGATTTCTTTCTCCTCCACCCTCCTTCATTTTAGAATTGCAGAGTTCTACCTGACTTGGTACCTTGGAACTATACCCTTGCCTTCTTTTGCCGAATCATGCTCTACTAAGTTCTTCCATAAACATTCAATTCATTTTTGCTATCATATAGCTTATCTTTTACAAAGGAAAGACTCTAAAGAAAGATGCATTGGAATTTAATTTTGAGACTTAAATCTCCTAATGATATCTTTAAAATTCAAACAGCATAACCACCAAAACTAACTTAGGCATTTTACTGGGTATTTTGTATATTTCATCATAAATTTACATTTCAAGGTTTATATATTTTGCTCCATTGTTCTGTTGTTATTTTTTTTTCTCTCTACATAGTTTCTGCTTTTGCTAAAGGACTCTGTGTATCTCTTATGGCATTCTAAAATAAATTGGATAATTTTAAATTTCAACATATGAACTAAGTTAGTTTTCTGACATATTATATATCTTTTTTTTACTTTTTTAAAAAGCTTTTTATTTGCAAAACATATGCATGGGTAATTTTTCAACATTGACCCTTACAAAATTTTCTGTTTTAAATTGTTTTCTTCTTCCACCCATCGCCTTCCCTAGATGACAGATAGTCCAATACATGTTAACTATGTTAAAATATATGACAAATCAAATATATGTATACATATTTATACTGTTACCTTGCACAAGAAAAATTGGATCCTTAAAGAAGAAAAAAAGAAAAAAAAACTGAGAAGGAAAATAAAATGCAAGTAAACATCAACTGAAAGCATGAAAATGCAATGTCGTGGTCTACACTTAGAATGAAAATGTAATGTTGTGGCTTTCTTCATCAGTGGACAATTGGAACTTGTTTGAAACAATTCATTGCTCAAGAGAGCCATGTTCATCAGATAGTCTTGTTGTAGCCATGTGTAATGATCTCCTAGTTCAGCTCATTTCATTTAGCATCAGTTCTTGTAAGCCTCTCCAGGCCTCTTGAAATTATCCTGTTGGTCGTTTCTTACAGAACAATAATATTCCACAACATTCATATACCATAATTTATTCAGCCATTCTCCAACTGATGGGTATCCATTCAGCTTCTACTTTCTTGCCACTACCAAAGGGGCTGCCAAAAACATTTTTGCACACGTGGGGCCCTTTCCCTCCTTTAAGATCTCTTTAGGATATAGGCTCTTTGGGATATGGGTCAAAGGGTATGCACAGTTTGATAACTTTTTGAGTATAGTTCCAAATTGCTCTCCAGAATGGTTGGATCCGTTCATAGTTCACCAACAATGTATCACTAATCTAGTTTTCCCACATCCCCTACAAAATTAGTCATTACCTTTTCCTGTCATTTTAGCCAATCTGACAGGTGAGTAGTGGTACCTCAGAGTTGTATTAATTTGCATTTCTCTTATCAATAGTGATTTGGAGCACCTTTTCATATGACTAGAAATAGTTTCAATTTCTTCATCTGAAAATTGTCTGTTCATATCCTTTCACCATTTATCCACTGGAGAATGGTTTGAATTCTTATAAATTTTAGTCAATATTCTATATATTTTAGAAATGAGGCCTTTATCAGAAGACTTAAATGTAAAGATAATTTCCCAATTTATAGCTTCCCTCCTAATCTTTTCTGCATTAGTTTTGTTTGTACAAAAACTTTTGAATTTAATCCAATCAAAATTATCTATCTGGTGTTCTACTAAGAGTTCCAGTTCTTCTTTGGATGCACATTCCTTCCTTCTCCATAGGTATGAGAGGTAAACTATCCTATGTTTCTATAATTTGCTTATAATATCACTCTTTATATCAGAATCATGAACCCATTTAGGTCTTATCTTGGTATATGGTGTTAGGTGTGGGTCAAGCCCTAATTTCTTCCACACTAGTTTTCAATTTTCCCAGCAGTTTTTGTCAAATAGGGAGTCCTTATCCCAAAAGCTGGGGTATTTGGGTTTCTCAAATAATACATTGCTATAATTATTGCCTATTTTGTTCTGAGATCCTATCATATTCTCCTAATTGACTACACTATTTCTTAGAAAGTACTAAATGTTTTTTGATGATTGCTGCTTTATAATATAGTTTTAGATCTGGCACAGCTAGGCGACCTTCATCAACATTTTTTTTTTCATTAAATCCCTTGAAATTCTTTACCTTTTGTTCTTCCAGATGAAATTTGTTACTATTTTTTTCTAGATCTGTAAAATAATTTCTTGGGAGTTTTGATTGGTATGGCAGTAAATAAGTACATTATTTTAGGTAGTATTGTCATTTTTGTTATATTTGCTCAGCCTACCCACAAGCACTTGATGTTTTTACAACTGATTAGTCCTGACTTTATTTGTGTGGAAAGTGTTTTGTAGTTTAGTTCATATACTTCCTGACTTTCCCTTGGCCGATAGATTCCCAAATATTTTATACTATTGACAGTTATTTTGAAAGGAATTTCTTTTTGTATCTCTTGTTGCTGAACTTTGTTGGTAAAATATAAAAATGCTGATGTCTTGTCTTATTTATTTTGTATCCTGCAACTTTGCTGAAGTTGTGAATTGTTTCTTTTTGAGCTGAGTCTCAAGGGTCCTCTAAGTATATAATCATATCATCTGCAAACAGTGATAAATTAGTTTCCTCATGACCTTCTCTAATTCCTTTAATCACTTTTTCTTCTCCTATTGCCAAAGCTAATATTTCTAATACAATATTAAGTAGTAATGGTGGCAGCGGGCAGCCTTGTTTCACTCCTGATCTTATTGGAAAAGGTTCTACTTTGTCTGCATTATATACAATGCTTGCTGATGGTTTTAAGTAGATGTTACTAATCATTTTAAGGAAAAGCCCCTTTATTCCTATACTCTCTAGTCTTTTAAAAAGGAATAGGTGTTGGATTTTATCAAATGCGTTTTATGCATCTATTGAGATAATCATATGGTTTTTGTTAGTTTGGTTATTAATATAATTAATTATGCTGATAGTTTTACTAATATTGAACCAGTCCTGCATTCCTGGTATAAATCCTACTTGGTCATAGTGTACTATCCTGGGGATGACTTTCTGTAATCTCATTGCTAATATGTTATTTAAAATTCCTCAGTATTTTGCTTTTGATGACCCCCTTCCCCAAACAATCCTCCCCCTTTAGAGCCCCTCCCCCCTTTTTAACTTCTTTCCCCTTATTCTTCTATTTTTCCATTCTATTAGTTTATCTCTTTCTTTTCCTCCTTTCCCTCCCACTAACCTATAATAAAGGACAAGTTTCTCTGTGAAACCAAATGTGTCTGATATACACTTTTAGAGCCCAGTCTGATGAGAGTAAGATTTACACAGTGCTCATCTTCCTCCCTTCTTTCCATCAATTATATTAGTTTTTTTGCCTCTTCAAGAGATTTTACCTTATTTTTAGTTCCTTTTTTTAAATCTTATTTTACCACCTTTTCCCTCTTTTCCCCAGCATGATAGCCTTTCCCCCTCTAGTTTTCTTTTTCATATTATCAAAGTAATATCAGAGGAAGTCACAGAGATTAGTGTCTGCACTCCACCATCTTGTCTCTGTTCCTCAGTAATTGCCATATTATATACATTAATATACCATGATTCCAAAACTAAAAAATGAAATAAAATTATCTAGTACTGCAAAAACAGAAGTTTAAAATAATGCATTTGTATTAAAATAGCATATAAGGGTAGATGTATCAAAATTCAGAAATGTATGTCTGTATTTAAACACTATTCTTATTTTTTTTCTTTTCAATATGTTCAATTTTAAGATTTTGCTTCTATGGTTCAAGATCAATTCTGATTAATTGGCAATTCGATTAATTAGGGTACAGTGTCTCTCAGAACAAAGAAAATGAAAGTACAATTTCAGAGCAAATTCTACAAAGTGTTTATTAGTGATTATAGAAGAACCTCATTTACTACTCTAAAGATTTGATGTTTGGGAAGTTGTTTATATGGTTTTATAAGAAAGGAAGGCAGAAAAATAAGAGGAATACAGTGTTACTTGAACCAGGAAAATTTTTGCAAGTTCTGTAAATTTTGGATTAATTTGAGCCAGTCTTGTGGTTTCTACCCATCCTTGTGGTTGTTTGATGTTCACTTAGTTGATATCAGAAAGGATTACTAATAATTTCAAACTTGAGCAATACTCATTCTGTCTCTTGATTAGCTGATTTGATTCTTAGGTTATATCAGCCTCACCTGAATAATAAGGGAGTTCAAGCCAATCAATATAATTATTAAACTTATTATTCATTCCACTTCTATATTCCCTCCTTTTGATCAAGTTGGCCTGATGAAGACCACTGAAAGTGCAAGGAGGAAAAATATGGTTGAATATGATTTTTTTTATCTTTAGTACTTTATTATGTCTTCTTGTACCTTTTACTTATTTTTTTCATATAAAGCTTTTTATTTACAAAACATATGAGTGATTTTTCAACATTGACCTTTGCAAAAACTTTTTTCCCAAGCTTTTACCCTCCTTCCCTCGACCCCCCACCCCTAGATGACAGGTAATCTAACACATGCTAAATAGGATAAATTATATGACAAATACAATACATGCATACATATCTATACAGTTATCTTACTGCATAAGAAACATCAGATCTAGAAAGAGAAGAAGAAAAAAACAACCTAAGAAGGAAAACAAAATGCATGGAAATATTCACAGAAAGCGTTAAAATGCTGTGTTGTGGTCCACACTCAGTTCCCACAGGCCTCTCTCTGGATGTATATGACTATCTTCATCGCTGAACAACTGGTTTGATTCACATCATTGTTGAAAAGAACTATGTCCATCAAAATTGATCATCATATAGTCTTGTTGCTGTGTTTAATGTTCTCCTGGTTCTGCTGATTTCACTCAGCATCAGTTCATGCAAGTCTCTCCAGGCCTCTCTGAAATCCTCCTGTTGTTCATTTCTTACAGAACAATAATATTCCATAACATTCATATACCATAATTTATTCAGCCATTCTCCAATTGATGGGCATCCTTTCAATTTCCAGTTTCTTGCCACTACAAAAAGGGCTGCCACAAACATTTTTGCACGTGTGGGTCCCTTTCCCTCCTTTAATATCTCTTTGGGATATAGGCCCAGTAGAAACACTGCTGGGTCAAAGGGTATGCACAGTTTGATAATTTTTTGAGCATAGCTCCAAATTGCTCTCCAGAATGGTTGGATCCGTTCACAGTTCCACCAACAATGTATCAGTGTCCCAGTTTTCCCACATCCCCTCCAACAGCTATCATTATCATTTCCTGTCATTTTAGCCAATCTGACAGGTGTGTAGTGGTATCTCAGAGTTGTCTTAATTTGCATTTTTCTGATCAATAGTGACTTGGAGCACCTTTTCATGTGACCGGAAATAGTTTCAATTTCTTCGTCTGAAAATTGTCTGTTCATATCTTTTGACCATTTATCCATTGGAGAATGGCTTGAATTCTTAAATATTTGAGTCAATTCTCGATATATTTTAGAAATGAGGCCTTTATCAGAACCTTTGGATGTAAAAATATTTTCCCAGTTTACTGCTACCCTTCTAATCTTGTCTGCATTCATTTTGTATGTACAAAACCTTTTTAACTTGATATAGTCAAACTTATCTATTTTGTGATTAATGATGACCTCTAGTTCTTCTTTGTCACAAATTCCAGTTGAATATGATTTTGTTAACAGTTCAAAGCAAACACAAAAAGGCCTTTGACTATAATCATAAACTGACATATAATAATAAGGACAGCAAAGAGGTTGAAAAGAACAGAATGGAGGCATAATCTATTCCTCTAGGGAGAAAATTTAAAATGTTACCATTTCATTGCCCCAAGAAATCAAAGAGACTGATTTACCAGAGTGATCAGATATCATATATGGTGTCAAAGAAGTTGACAAGTTGTTGAGCAGCTACTTTAATGGGTGCAGGACACACCAACTGTTGAAAGAAACTTGAAGTCTCAGCAAACACAATAAGGTCAAGTTGGCCCTATGGGACACTACTTCCAAGGGTCTCACAAGAAAGTGGGGAGCAACTAAGAAGAATCTGATTTAGGCTATTTCATTGTGCTACATAAAGTTTGTCCTCTTGAAATATTTGCAAAGTCAATCTCTTTGGTACTCTATTCAAAATAGATTCTATATAATTGAAGAGTCAACAAAATTCACTTTAATTATAGCTCTATTGGAAAGAGCAAAGTCTGGATTATTGCCATTAAAGTCAATAAAGCAATTTAGAAATTAATAAGCATTTGTCTGTCTTGATAGAGTTGCATGAATTTTAAGCATGATGAAAAACTGCAGTATTACATCTTCTGTCAAGTGATAGTCCCTTGCTATTAGTGGTGACAGTTTAAAACTAGATGGGTCTTTATTTTAATCAACAATACACACATGCCTTTCTAGCAAGTTAATATTTGCATGTTTATTGAGATGTCTTAATATTT
The DNA here is from genome assembly GCA_023553655.1 of Myrmecobius fasciatus. NCBI lineage: Eukaryota > Metazoa > Chordata > Mammalia > Dasyuromorphia > Myrmecobiidae > Myrmecobius > Myrmecobius fasciatus. The sequence goes on from JAJPUD010013780.1 coordinate 39,573, forward strand.
TTCTCAAGTGTATGTTAATTAAAAAGAGAAGAACTTTATTTTCAATTCCATTCAAAACTGAAAGATTTGGAGCTTGTATTTAGCAATAGGAAATTATATCATGGTATATTTGCCATAACATCTTAATTTCAAGTTTTCTAAAATTTAAAAAGGCAAAGTATATCTTGCCACAAGAAAACAGAAAATGGGATAATAAAAATATATAGCTAAGAGACTTTGGGTTATTTAGTATGCCTATTTCAGAAAGGCATTTGCACAGCATAATTTTTAATCTTCGCCTGACTGCTGGAACTCTTTGTGCCTATATATCCCACCTATAAAATAAAAAAAAAAAATGACCTTCATTGGGTATCTACCTTATAGAGCCACATCAATGTATAAACTAATATGTGTCTATGAGTCATCCAAAATAGTAAACATGGCTTTTCCCTCAGAAAAACTACCAGAATTCTTACTGGTTCACTTGGTGAAACATATTTGATAGTTGCCTAATCAAGATGTTATTCAAGTGCTAGTGGTATGTTAAGTTACTTATGGGCAGCAAGACTTATCTCACCTCCTGAGCTCCAGTGCTCATCTGGCCAAGCAGAGTTAGTCACCAAGAAGAGTCAAGCCAGAGGAGTGTAGATTATGGCAGTTCTTTATTCAGCCCCCATTGCCTCCATGGTCTCCATTGCCGAGCCTCCTTTCCCTTACCACCAGCATTGCTTATATTTTCACTCTTCTCCTAGCCTCACCTCCTAGGCTTTGCCTCTCCTCATCACCTGACCCCTCCTCCTTGCTTCCTTTCCTTCCCCCACTTGGAGGTCATGCTCTTTGTCCATACACCAACACCCATCATCAGCTGAAAGGTGTGGTTCTTACCAACAGAGCACTTTCCTTGAGGGGAGCCATTTTCTAAGACCACTTAAAACAGCCAGTCATTATAATGAAACCATTAACAGCAATGTCCGGGAAGCCTGGGAGTCTCATATTTCTCAAGGGAATCACAAACCACACCCTTTGATCCTGGATTCAAGGACAAGCTTGTCCCTTTTTCTTTTAGGCATCCTCCAACAGTGGTAGGATATATATGGAAAAATATACTTGCCTCATTTCCCATAACATTCCTCTAGATGTGAATGATACTTTGCAGCATGAATTCCATTGAATTGTCTTAGGTCACTGTATTAACCAGAGTAGTTAAATAGTTCACAATCAGTCATCATCATAATATTATTGTCACTGCATTCACCTGTCTTTTTCTGCCTAATTCATTTTTCACCAGTTCATATGATTCTTTTCAGACTTTAAAAAATCACCATATCATTTATTTTACCATAATAGTATTCTATCACAATTATATATCATAATTTGTTTAGCCATTTCTCAGGAAATGGCAGTCCCTCAATTTTCAAATCTGTACCACCACCTCTACCACCACAACAAAAAAAAAGAGCTTTTGCAAAGACAAAAATTTGATGTCTTTGAAATACATTTTTAGCAATGATAGTTGTGAGTGAAAGGTTTGGCACGGTTTTATAGTCTTTGGAACATAGTTTCAATTTTTTTCCATATTTGTTTGGTAAGTTCACAAGTACAGCCACAGTGTTTCTTGTCACAATTTTTGTACACCCCCTCTAACATATGTTCATTTCCTTTTCTGTCATATTGACCAATCCACTGATGAGTGAGGAACATTCCAATTAATAGTGATTTGGAGCTTTTTTCTTAGAACAATGGATAAATTGTGTTTCTTCTCTCGAAAACTGGTTAATCATATCACTTGGCTATTTATCAATTGAGGAAAGGGTCTTATTTTCATTTATTTAGCTTAGTACTCATTGTATTGAAAAATAAAGTTTTATAAGATACTCTGATAAAAAAAAATCTTAGGTTCCTACTTACCTTATAATTTGGGCAGTTTATGCTGTTAGCACAAAACCTTTTTTTTTTTTTTATTTAATGTGAGCAAATTAATAGATTTAAGTCCTCATGATCCTCACTGTCTCTTATCTGTTCATACAGTCTTCCCTTATCCATAGATACAATGGGTATAATTTTTCTAATTTGTTTTCTTAATTTGATGTTGATATATTTTATGTGTAAAGCATGTGTTCAAGTTTATCTTTTCCGGGAATGTACTCTAATGAGGGACTAAAACTACTTTCTGTGAAATCATTTTCCACCATGCCCAGAAATCTTATCCTCAAAATTTAAATCTTTAATTTTATCAAATAATAGATAGTTATGGTCATTTATAACTGTGCATTTTGTACTTAAAAAGTTACAATGACTCACCACCCTGTTCCTTAGCTAGTATCTGTTTGTTTTCATGACTATTGCTTTGTTATATAGTTTTAAATCTTGTAGATAGCCTCACTTCACATAAGTTGTCATTGATTGCTTAAGCAATATAAAATAATTGTGGTAGTTTGATCTCTATAGAAATAAATATATAATTTAGATTAAAATTATTATTTTTATTATATCGGACTACCATGATCAATTTCTCTGGTTGATTTCATCCATCTCTATTTGTGTGAAAAGTATTTTGTAATTGTCTTGATTTGATTCCTGGGTTTGTCTTGGCAGGTATACTACCAGATATTTTATGTTGGCTATTTATTTTAAATTATTCACTCTTGGGGCGGAGCCAAGATGGCGAACTGCAGACAGCTTTCTCTGTGAACTCCTTTGGGACCTTCCCTCAGACCCAGACAAAGTAAGCCTTCGAACTGGTTTTGGAGTGAGGGTTCTGACAAACATTTGGATTACAACGCACTTCTATCAAAAATCTACCTTGAAAGAACTCCGGAGAAGGTGAGCCTCAGGGGGAATCAGCCACTGGTCACAATCAGACTCCAGCCTGGGCGGAAGTCAGGGCTGCGATAGAGGGGCTGATTTAAGGCACCCAGGAAGCCCCTGAGAGACGCCTGGGCCACTTTGCTCTGCTTGCGGGCAGGTGCTTTGGCAGATCTGCCTTTGATAAAGGGTGGATCGAGAGCAGTGAAAACGTGGTCCTAGTGCGAATCTAGCCCGACCAGCCTCAGACCAGAAGTCAACTCCGCAAACTGCCCCAGGGCAAATACAAATTGTTGCAGTTTTCTCTGCTTTTGACCAATATCCCAACTTTAAATCATGAGCAAGAAGCAGAAGAGAGCTCTCACCATAGAAAGCTTTTACGGAGAAAAAATAGAACAGTCCCCAGATCCTGACATTATGAAAACAATCCCAGATGAAGCCACAAAGGCAGACTTAAGTTGGTCTCCCTTTCAGAAGGCTTACCTGGATGATTGCATTAAGAATCTCAAAAGAGAGCTAGAAGAAGAATGGGGAAATAAATTGAGATCAGGGCAACAGAAATATCAAAAACTGGAAAATAGGACTGGTGAATTGGAAACAGAAAACAGTTCACTGAAAAACAAAATTGGTGAATTGGA
>JAJPUD010013781.1:9507-24952 GCA_023553655.1 Myrmecobius fasciatus
TTCCTTCCTTCCTTCCTTCCTTCCTTCCTTCCTTCCTTCCTTCCTTCCTTCCTTCCTTCTGTGTGGGATATTCAGGCCCTCATCTTAACAATCAATACTTCAGAGGCATCTTAAGGTATAGAATGAAGGCTTTATTCAGGAACTCATGAGTACTGGGCGGTCCCACAATGGATCAAAGTAATCCAGAGTTAGGAGAGCCAGGGAGCAGTACATCCTTGGGAACTTTATATAGTCCAGAACAAAGGAAGTCCCAAGCCCACCCCTCTTTTCCTTTCCATACATTCTAATTGGTTATATATGCTTTATTTTCCTTATTTAGGGATTGGAATGTTGACAACTTATAAATCAGACTACTTTCTACTTTCCCTTCCACCCCGGAAACCGAAACTTAGGCCCTCAGGTTTTATCTAATTTAGTCTATAGTCCTGAGAGACCTTCACTCCAATTGTCACACTCACTTTCTTCCTTCCTTCTTTCCTTCCTTCCTTCCTTCCTTCCTTCCTTCCTTCCTTCCTTCCTTCCTTCCTTCCTTCCTTCCTCTCTTCCTTCCTTCCTTTCTTTCTTCATTCCTAAAAAACAATAAGCTATTTCAGCACTTAAACGGCCCCTTCCTTTTGACACAACTTCCTGGCCTCTTAAGAACAAAAACAGTTTCCCCTATATATAGGACTGTAGGAACCTGAAACTCTGATTTGGTGCACGCTGAAGATCACTTGAGCCAGCACATCATATTTGGTTAAATAAATTCACTTCAGTATGGAGATAAAAGGCTACATGCACAGAAGGTAAGTGCCACTGTATCATTGTTTCACATTATTCTTATATTTGGACTAAGAAACCTTCTTTTTCAGCTCTTCAGTGATCTAAACGTAACTCATTTCATTTCAAAACTGAATCCACAATGCTTGTATTTGTCCCACCCTCTAACATTTGTTGTAGTTGACGATATTTGGGACTAAATGTCCTCATATTCCACATTATAGGTGAGTTGGGGAAGAGCACTCCAAATATAGGATGATCAGATGCCTGGATACTATATTTAGTCTAAAGAACCCTTGTTGCCCTGCGTGTAGAATCCTCTTCTTGGCATAGGGAGGACGGTTCTGCTCATATAGAGCAATTAGCCCCATGGGTTATTAAGAAAGCTGCCCAAAGGAATAAAGTAAGATTTTAAAAAAATAAAAATTAAAAAGAAAAGATATGTCTGTCATTTACTAGGGTTATGATTAGCCATCCTCCAAAAGTTAAACTTCCAGCATAAGAAAACTGAAAGTAAACTGTTCACTATGTTCAGAAACTAAATTCAGCTAATGGCACTCACCAATACCATTATTCAAGTGAAAGGATATCTCCTGATGGGGACAGAGTGACAAATCCCAAATAAGAGCCTACCATATGGTTTCCGGTCCATAGGTTCTGATTCTCCTGTATCCTGCAAAGAGTATATCCCTGAGAAAGGTGAGTAAGAATAAATGTAAGAGAGCTCCCACTAATCATTTTGCTTTTTTTTTTTAAAGCAAGAAAAGGATTGATATTTTTTTTTACTGCTCTTGAGTAGGTAGACATTTGCTACCAAGGAAATTGTCAAGTTACCTCAGATGTTAAAATAGAAATCTGACAAAATCATAGAAGTAGTCCCTGAGGGACTAACAGGGTCAATTCTAATTTTTTTTTCCAACATGAATTGTATAGGCATGCCTGAAGATTTATTGCTATAGTCAGCTTAATCAATTAAAGCTTCCAGAATGGGAATAGCTTTGTCCTCTTCGAGGTGTTTGTCATGGGGATCTTCAAAGGAGAGGTTTAAATATCTAAAGAAAATTATTTTAATACATTACATCTATAGCCTTACCCTAGGCTTCTACATTCTATACTAATCTGCTTCCAAGGCAATTAAATCCTGCCTCTTGGGTGAAGCGCCTCCAGAGTAGTTTACTGGTATTTCCTAATACAAACTACGTAGGTGTAGGTAGATTAACTAGTCAAATTTGAGCTGGAAGTTGGGACAGATGGGGCTTGGGCATCAGCTCTAAATGCAAAAAGATACTGTAATTGGGAGGAAGTAATCACCGACCCTGCCACCGTGCTACCACCTAGCAGGTGGACAAAGGAAATAAATGTTGGACCTCTCAATTTTTAGATTTCTTTTCTCTGGGATGGTTCAAAGAATTCTTCAGAAAGTGCTTGTGGACAAAATACTTTTGAGGAAGAAGAGGATAAAAGGAAAGAGAAAAGGAAAAACAGAAAAAATAGGATGGAGGGATATGCACAGTAATTATAACTGTGGGGAAAAATTTACAAGTTTCCCTGATAAAACCTATATATATATATATGTGTGTGTGTGTGTGTGTATGTATATACACACACATATATAACTGATGAAATTTATAAGAATATAAGTCATTTGCCAATCGACACATGATCTAGTGATATGAACAGGTAGCTTTCAGATGAAGAAATTAAAAGTAGGTATAATCACATAAAAATGCTCTAAATTACTATTGATTAGAGAAAGGCAAATTAAAACAACTATTAGGGAGCATTTCACATCTGTCAGATTGGCAAATATAACAAAAAAGGAAAATGTTGGAGGGGATGTGGGAAAATTGGGAGACCAAAGCACCCTTGGCAGAGTTGTAAGCTGATTCAATCATTTTGGAGAGCAGTTTGGAACAATGCCCAAGAAACTGTAAAACTCTATACTTTTTTGATTCAGCAATATATTAGGTCTATTTCCCAAAGAGATATTTTAAAAGGGGGCTGGAGTAGGGGAAGACAAGACCTATATGTATAAAAAAATGTTTACAGAAGCTCTTTTTGTAGTGGCAAAGAACTGGAAATCAAAGGAGGGGATCCATCAATTGGAGGATGGCTGAAAAAGTTGTGGATATGAATATAATGGAAAACTATCATGCTATAAAGATGATGAGCAGGTAGATTTCAGAAAAACCTGAAAAGATTTATATGAACTAATGTTGAGTTAATTAAGAGAAGCAGGAGAATATTGTACAGAGTGACAGCAAAATCATGTGAATGACCAACTTTGATAGAGAAAAATGCCATCTACCTCCAAAGAAAGTACTGATAGAATTTGAATGCAGATTCTTGTTTGTTTTTTGTCTGTTTTTTTCCACAACATGTCTAATAATGAGTATCTTTTGCATAATTCCATATGTATAGCCTATATAAAAATGTTAATACATAATCCCAAATGCATAACCTATATCAAATTGTTTGCCTTCTAAATGAAGGAGGATGGAAAGGAAGGAGGAAAGGAATTTAGAACTTAAAAAAAATGAATGTTAAATATGTTTTTACATTCATTTTGGAAAAACAAAATATTAAATGTGCATACATATATATGTATTTGTGTATATGTGTATGTGTATAAACTATATATATATGTGTGTGTGTATATATGTACATATTTGCACTGTGCTTTGGGGACGAGGGTGTTGTATTTTTGGGAGGTACCTTGCCATCCAATATTATAAGAGAAGTCAAACTTTTAGTATATATCTGTGCTGAAGGTGTATTTATTTGAAAGAAAGAATATCCTCTAGCTTACAATTTTGCATCCCCATTCAGGGCCTACGGAAGAAGTGGAGGGATTCTCCACCAAGACTAAGAAGGAAAAAATTTGGTCCTTGACCTAACATGGTTATCAAAAAATAAGAAGTTTTGGTGAATAATCATGAGAATAGCAGAATTGGGAGAGTATTGGGAAAGTGTGGGTAATGAAGATCCAAAGACAGATTGTATTTAAGAGGTTAATAATCTCTTAGCTACTTTATTTTAGATGATCCTGATACAGAATAAGGAATGATTTGTTCTGGATATAAAATCCATGCTATATCTCTAGTATTCCTAGTGCAATTCTAGCTTTTTGGCTCATAATTTTGCATTCAGAATTTTACTATTAATTTCAAAGATAGGACATCATCCACCATGTGGACCAGATCATTGAGAACTAAAGCATGCTACTTCTAAATATAGGAAGAAAAGCCTACGATTTCTGACTTTTAGTCTTGTCTTCATTTTCTTCTTCTTTTCACTACTTTTCACATGACTATGCTAAGAGAATGGTCCAGTTAAAGCCCTGAGATCATCTGGAACTTCCTTTAAAAACAAAACAGAACAAAACAAAAAACTCTTCAATGACTTAAAAATGCCTCATTTGTTCCTCAAATAAAATTTCAACGGTCATTATACTGGCATTAGGCTGGTATCTAATAGAGAGAAATGAGATTTCCAATTGAAATATCAATATGAAAAGGCCTAGAGTATTCTAACTCCTCTAAAAATATCCACCAAAATATTTAAAAGACAGTGGATATAATAGTGACCAAGAATAACACAAAAACATAATGGTGCATTTCTCTCTATTCCAGAACTGTACAAGTTGACCAGAATTCTATAAATGCCTGTAAGTGGTAATTCAGGGAATTTGAAGTCAATGAGTTCTTGGTAAACATAGTCTGATGTCTGCAGGCATTTGAGCGGTAACATTCTAGGAAAGCCCAAAGCCCACCAAATCTTTTGTATATAGGAATTAAAACTTAAAAAGTACTTTGACCCTGGAGAGCAATTTGGAACTATGCTCAAAGAGTTATCAAACTGTTCATACTCTTTGACCCAGCAGTGTTTCTATTGGGCCTATATCCCAAAAAGATCTTAAAAGAAGGAAAGGGACCCACATGTGCAAGAATGTTTGTGGCAGCCGTTTTTGTAGTGGCAAGAAACTGGAAACTGAATGGATGCCCATCAATAGGAGAATGGCTGAATAAATTATGGTATATGAATGTTATGGAATATTATTGCTCTGTAAGAAACGACCAGCAGGACGATTTCAGAGAGGCCTGGAGAGACTTGCATGAACTGATGCTGAGTGAAATGAGCAGAACCAGGAGATCATTATACATGGCAACAAGACTATACGATGATCTTTTCTGATGGACATGGTTCTCTTCAACAATGAGGTGATTCAAACCAGTTCCTGTTGTTCAGTGATGAAGAAAGCCATATACATCCACAGAGAGGCCTATGGGAACTGAGTGTGGAACACAACACAGCATTTTAACACTTTCTGTGAATATTTGCTTGCATTTTGTTTTCCTTCTTAGGCTGTTTTTTTTTTTCTTTTTCTATATCTGAGTTTTCTTGTGCAATAAGATAACTGTATAGATACATATACATATATTCGATTTGTCATAATTTAACATATTTAACATTTATTAGACTACCTGTCATCTACGGGTGAGGGTGGGGGGAAGGATGGGAAAAATTGGGAACAAAAAAAATTTTTTTGCAAAGGTCAATGTAGAAAAATCACTCATATGTTCTGTAAATAAAAAGCTTTAATTAAAAAAAATTTACTCATGAAGTGCTTAAAATAACCCAAGTGCTAATTCTTTTCAAAAATACATTTATATTATACATTACATATCTATACATAATTATATGTATAAAATACAAATTTTTATTCTAACAGTATTATAACACTAAATGTAAGTTATAAAAATATTTATGAATATTTTAAGTAAGAAATTCTATAAGAATTAAAATAAGTAATTCAAAAAAATCTAAAAAAACAAAAAAAAACTTTGACCAAAGTCCTACCAGGTGACACTGAGACTGAGAGTCATATAAATGAAGCCAGTTGAATTTTCACCCTGGCCTATCAGAACAAAAGCAAGAACATACCAAACCACAATAGGTAATTATACACCAAAAAAAAAAGGATTAGGTGGTTTACACTACCTAATTTGTATATTTGTCTACACCTATATATTTGCATACTTTTACTTATTGGCATATTTGTAGATATAGCAAAAGAAAGTTTAAGCTCAATAATTAGACATTTGTGCTAGAAGACATGGCAGAAAGAAATGAGACCAGAATCATTTCCAAATTGATTCTTAGCCTCTCAGGAACAAAGCAGTGAATAGAACTAGCCAATAATATGTAATTTTGCAAGGAAAAGGAGTAAAGGATGGGTTAAATTTAACCAAAGGATAGTACATGGGACCTGGAATCAGGAAGACTCATTTTTATAAGTTCAAATCTGGCTTCACACACTTACTAGCTGCATGACCCTGAGAAAATCAATTAACTCTATTTGCCCCAGTTTTCTCATCTGTTAAATAAGCTAGAGAAGGGAATGGAAAGCCATTACAATAACTTTGCCAAGAAAATGTGACATGGGGGTCCCAAAAAATCAGACAAGACTGGAAAGAGTGAATAACAACAGAAGTAAACCATTTATATTGAGGTACTGGATGGGGAGACAGAATCCAGAGATTATGGCAGAATGTGTATATAGCTTAGAAAAAGTCAAAGGCATTAACAGAAACATTGGGACTGCAATGGGAGCAGTACAAACTAGGGCTAATCCAACGGCATCCAGAAGAGCAGAAGGGGGTAGAACCCAGCACCAGAATATTTTCTAGGAACTGTGTTTGTAGATATGATTGAATAAAAGAAAATTCCAAATACATTGAAGAAATACTATGCTTTAAAAGAAAGCCAAATGGTAAATGCAGAAATAGAGTTACTAAAGAAATGATTACTAAAGATGGGAGCTTGAAGAAAGAGGCTACAAGGCTATATTGGCACAAAATTTAAGAGTAACCAGCAGAAATAAAAGGTAAAAAATGAAATTAATCTTAAGGAAGAGAAGTCAAAAGAGAATAAAAAGCTTAGACCAGAAATTTAAAAAAAAAAAAAAAAAAAAAAACTTTACCCAAGAATAACTGAAAACTGAAGTGGACCAATCAAAATACAAAGACTCTACAAGATTCCAAGAAATATTACAACAAAATCAAATGATTCTTTCCAGGTCTATCTGAATACAACCCTTTAATCATTTGTTATGAGGACAAAATATTTCATTACATACATACAGACATGTACATATATATGCACGTATATGTGAATTTATAGACATATGCCTCTTAGGTTCTTGGTTTTTGATAAAAGAATGTGCTACAGTCACTAATTTTGTATATAGGTGTCCTTTCCTTGTTTCTTGGTTTGGGGAGGGTATATATTTAGTACTGTTCTACTTCATTCTTCATGCCCAGTGGATATGCCAAAACTTATTCTCTGAAAGTACATTCCCACACCACCATCTAGAAAAAAGTCTCAGCTATTTTTTTCTGAGAAAATTAATGATCTCCCTAACACTTTATTTTGAATATTCTAGGATATTCCATAAGTATTTTATATTCAATCTGTCCAAAGTAAAACTCATAGAATTTTCAACAGGGTAATAGGGTCAGAAACCAGACTATACAAGATTTTGAGAACCGAGGAGAGGTAAAAATCTAAAAAGAATTGTATGAATAGATGTAAAGTGAGTGTAATTAAGAAAATAGTTTGTATTATAGCTCCAGGGTTGTAAAGAAAAATAGCTTTGAAACTCTTAAGAAAACTGATCAATAAAATGACATCATTCCTCTAGAGTAATTAGAAACTATAAACTAGAAATACAAAATATATGTAAATTTTTGAACAGGGCCAGTATGTGAATTGGTTTTGTTTGACTATGTTTATATATTACAAGGGAAGAGCTCTCCTTCCTCATATAGATTCCTGGCTTCCTAGAATTCCTAAAAATTTCAATTTTAATATCAATTAAGTTTGATAAAGGAATATTTGTTTGCACATAGCAAGAAAAAAGTACAAATATTATCTCCAATACCTTAAAAGTATATTCTCCCTTATACAACCTTGTTCTCTAGAGGAGTAGGTTCAGCACTTAATTCAAAACCATTATTGTTCTATAAGAAATGATCAGCAGGCTGATTTCAGAAAAGCCTGGAGAGACTTACATGAACTGATGCTGAGTAAAGTGAGCAGAACCACTAGAACATTATACACAATAATAATAAGATTATTTGATGATCAATTGTGATGGATTTGGCTCTTTTCAACAATAAAGTGATTCAAAGCAATTCCAATGGACCTGTGATGAAAAGTGCCACATGTATTGAGAGAGAGAACTATGAAGACTGTGTGGATCAAATCATGGTATTTTCATCTTTTGTTGTTTTTTGTTTGCTTGTTTTTTTCTTGTGTTTTTCCCTTTGGATCTGATTTTTCTTGTGCGGCATGACAAATATGGAAATATGTTTAGAAGAATTGCACATGTTTAACTTATCTTGAATTGCTTGCTGTATTAGGGAAGGAAAGGATGAAGGGAGAGAGAAAAATTTGGAACATAAGGCTTTACAAAGGTGAATGCTGAAAAATGTTTTGCATGTATTTGGAAAAATAAATGCTATTAATAATTTTAAAAACATAATTCAGTTCTTATGCAGCATTTGTCTCATCAAAAACACATTGAAAAATAGTTATTATTGCCAAATGAGTCCTTATTCAATCTAGCAAGACAATCCCTAAAATTACTGTTTGTTCTCATGCTATGAATGATACTCAGCCTTCTGTGTGGCTCCCTGTCCCTACCTCAGTAGTCAAAGCCTCCATGTCCTGCATCTAGAATAAGAATTAATGAGCAAAAAATGCCAATGATTTAGGCTCATTTCTTAGGATAATTTGGTCATAGGGAGGGAAGAAATCCCTAAAGCTTTTACATTACAAGAGTCAGTCAGCTCTACTACATAGATGCAAATGGAAAGACTAGAAAAAGTGAGAGGTTGCACAGGCCTTTTCAAAGATTCCAACATATCCTGCCAAATAGACAATCAAAAATGCCTACTTCCAAAAAAGCATAATTAGCAAATCAGGAGTAGTTATACAACATTCACACACACAATTCTCAGTTTCTCCAAAACTCATTCTTCCCTTCTCCTTTACAAATATTGGAGTTTTAAAAGTATTATTGTATGTTACACATTTTTGTAATTTTATTTATTGTATTTTATGAAATTATGTTCATTAACATTACATTAGAAATTATTAATTTACTAATATTTTACTTAATTAGTTATTTTTTTTCCTTTTTTGTCTTTCAAAAGTACTATTTGTAATAATGGAATTGCTCTGGGAAGGAGAACGAGGGAAAGGATACTTGGTGAAAATATGATATATGAAAGGCATAAATACATATATGATATCAAAAGACATCAAAAAAAGCTTGAGAAAGAAGAAATTATATGAAACTTTAATGAATAAGCTTGACCTCAAATAAGAGATATGATAAAACATCTTCCACTGTTTCTTTGCTGAAGTGGGGGACTAACGATGTGGAATGTTTCATAATCAATCTTTTTCAACATGTTGATTAATTTAACTGAACTGTGATTCTCTTTTCATTTCTTTCTTTTATGAAATTACCCTTTGGAAGGAAAAAGGGAAATATTGTATTAGGAAATATAGGTGCTATAAAAATATATAAAATGTTAAACACAAATAAATATTAGGTAAAATGAGAGAAATTATAAATAAATTTGGTATACAAACAAAACTCACTATGAACCAATTAACTTGAAACAGAGACAAATGTAGAAATTTGGAAAATTTGAAAAATATTATTATTTTAACATAATTACGTACTATAATGATGATTAAAAATAACTTTGAGCTGATGTTTTTTCAAAATACCAATCAATCAAATAGACAAAACATTAACTGATATGCTATAAAAATAGAGAGGGTATTCAAATGAATAAAATCAAGTCCAGAAGAGGAATTCACAATTAATAGAAAAAATAAAGGAAATAACAGAGAACAAAATAATATTAAGGAGGAAGGTATGGAATGGATGTCTTCAAGCATTTGAAAGACCATCATCTATCTAGAACAGAGTTTATGTCAAACAGGTCAAAAGTAAAAGCATTAATTACAAGTTAAAAAAGAAATAAATGTAGTCTTTCTATCCAGAAAAGCTTTCTCAGGGAGAGAAGTATCAAAGTCAGATTAGTTGCTTTGTGAGATAATAGGATCTCCCTCACATCTAGGTCTTCAAGAAAAGAATAATTTTTTAATGGGGATTTTTGTTCAGATAGTCTATTAAGGTTCCTTTCATCTTTATTATCAGTGACACAAACACAAAATACACAAAAAAAGTAATAAAGATGTAGCTGACACTTTGGTGAAATATGTGAGTATGGATGTGTATTTTTAATATATTCAAGATTTTTTTTAACCTGCTGAACTAGTATAAGAAGGGAAGGTTCATTACTTTCTTCTGTTTCCTAACTCTTGAAAATCTAGTCATGTCCAGTTTTCTTCAGCTACACCCTTATAGAGAGTTTCTTTGTTTCTGTATAGAAAATAATGTAATGGGGCCTTGTACTTTCTCACTAAATAGATGGGGAGAATGGAAGAATTTATTAATTCTCTACTATATGCCACACACTATGCTAAACATTCTATATTTATTTTATTTGATCCTCTCAGCAAACTTTTTGTTTTTATTTTTTTTTAAATTTTATAAGTTTATAGGATAAATTGCTATTGCATTTTATCAAAGATTTTTTCCTCTTTCAGCATAATTACGTGAGCCATTTTCTGAATTCTATTCCTGCAGCTACAATTTATTGTCATATATTTCAAAGTGGATGATGTTTAAACACCTCAAATGCAACAGGCCTCAAATAGGACTTGTTATCTTTTATCAATCTTTTCATTTTGTTAGATCAGCAAATTCAGTTTTACTTGTTTTTTGTTTTTGTTTTTGTTTTTGCACGTAGAAGCTTTAATCAACAAATGTTTTAAAGATTTACTAGGTATTAAACACTATGTCAAGTTCAATTCACAAATTTTAAAATGGATTGCATTAAATATGACTTAATTTCCTCATTTGTAAAATAGAAATAATAATAGCATCTACTTCACAGGATTGTTGTAAGCATCAAATCAAATGACATATGACTTTGCAAATCTTCTACTGATGCACCATTCTATTTCTTAGCCAGTACCAAATGATTCTCTTGACTATTGCTTTATAATATAGCTTTGGATTTGGTACTGCTAAGCTACCATCCTTTGTATTTTTTTTCATTAATTCCCTTAACATTCTTAACCTTTTGCTCTTTCAGATGAATTTAGTTATTATCTTTTCCAGTTCTATAAAATAATTTTTTGGCAGTTTGATATGGCACTGAACAAGTAGATCAATTTAGACAGAATTGTCATATTTATTCTATTAGCTCTCAAACAAGCTTCTAAACAAGATAATGTTGTAATTCACATTTCATAGTTGAGAGAATTGAAGTTAAAAAAAAAGTTTAAATGATTTACAAATTATGCATACACATGCACACATTTTGCTTTCCTTTTAGCAAGTTTGTAATTTATAAAAATAGATACATTTTTCTCAAACATAATCATCACTCCCATGATAATTTAGACAAAGTTGGTACTCTCTGCCCCTTTGTTTTATTTGCTATTTATTGTCCAATCAATATCCCCTTTCGCTCTGATTTTCCTTTATCAAAATATTTTGAAGACCTATTGTTTCCCAGAGCCAAGGAAGTAGGCTATGCCTGAGCTTGGTATAACAATAATCCTTTGCACTCTAGATAATCCCATCCCTCTGAAAAGTGCATTGCTTTTACCACCATCAAATATTCACTAGGAGTTTTGTGCCCCCTGTTTCCCAGAAATCTGAGAACCAATGTGCTGCAGCCTAAAGCCATCCATTATCGCTCTTAACATGCTCACAATCCCTGTTTCTTGTAACAAAGAAGTAAACTACCCTGGATACTTACTACACTCCTGTTCCCACCACACTAAAAGCACATTTTGTTTGTATCTGGGAGGCATTTAACTTGAAGACTGTTCCTACAGGACCCAGGAATGCCTGCAATGTTCATGCATGAGCTTGCCATGGGAAGAGATAAGAATGATTACGTCATGGTACAGCCCATTTGCATGTATAAAGCACTAGCTTTGCCTTACATGTTAAGTCCTCCCTTTTACAGGGATGGACTTCTACTTGCATACTCTTTCCTCAAATTCAAACTAATTAAATTTCTATTTTTGTCCTAATTCTCTGTCTCTAGACTACCTTATTCTGCTCTGACCATCACCAGGTTAATGGAGGATTCTGGTTCAGTCAGCACTTTTTAAAATAATGAAATATACATATCAATGACTACTATGATCAACCAAATTTTGGCCAGCCAGAATCTGTACTAATAAAAAAAAATATTTAACAAACTTTATCTAGGACTATATGTTTATAATGCTTTAAGTTTTACTTGATAGCTCTCTAAAACTAAGTTGTAGAGTAAGTTCTAATATAACTTAGTAAAACATATGTAAGACTTCCCTCTACCAGTAAGAGAGACAGAGAGACAGAGAGAGACAGAGAGAGAGAGAGAGAGAGAGAGAGAGAAGATAGATGATAAATTAAATTAAATAGAAAGTGAGATATTGACATACACATAGATGTGATATTCAGAGTGACATTATTATTCCTATTTTTTGGATGAGATGAGGCAAACCTGGTACTCTTTTTAATTAAAAAAAAAAGGTAAAAACAGACAAGGTCAGTGTTGAACTATGTAATGAGTTTATGATGGTTTTCATCAGATTCCTATAGTGCTATTAGGTGGTAATAAATTGGATCATAAATTCATATCATATCCTAAGTCTGTCATACAAAAATATACATTAAAGGAATATTGATCATGTTGATATACTCTACTGATTCTATGTAATCTCTTCTTATATATTCAGGATAGTATTGACTAGCATTATTCCTGGCATGAAGCAGAAGCTTGAAAAATGTTTGTGGAAAAACAAAATAGTTAAAATTTTACATTGTGACATTATAAAGAATACAATTGGCCCTAAAGAAAAAAAATATGAGAAAGCAGTTCACCATTCTTCTTTATCAAGATGTGAATGCTCTGAAATGAAATGCTACATATATCAGATTTTTTTTGAATGTATCAATTTTCCCTATTCTTTTTTCTCTTCTTCCTCTTTTTCTTTCTTTAAAAAAACATACAGGCTCATTTATAGGCAATATCAAAAATAGTTAAAATGTGTTAAAATGTATTTAATTGAATTCATGTCTTGGTCTAGATGAAATCACATTTTTTAAATATTGAGATATAATTTTATTTTAGCTGCTTTTGCAGCAGGACCAAAATGTTTGACTTGTAGTCAATTCAAATTCCTTAGTCTCCTTTTTTCACATTAATTGCAGTTTAGTTATGTCACTAAATTATCTATATTTTGTACATGTCTTTGACTTCTTGAGCCCAAATAAAGAACTCCATTTGTCTTGAAGCTAACCTTTGTAATCTCCTCAAAAAATGTCTAAGACATAGAATAAAGGAGAGATTAACATAGATCTGCCAGTAGTTACAAAAGTCCATTTTAAGTGCTTTCTTATCTTTGAAATAAAATGAAATGAAAAATATCTCTGGAAAAAAAAACTATTTCAGAGTTTACCCAAAAGCAAAATGTAATATAAAGAGGTTTTATATGTAAAAAAGTCAAGTAACAGAAACAAGCAGAGAACACCAGTGATTATGACCTGTAAAGAGATAAGAATGGCGGCTGTAGAAAATTTGGTAGCATGGAAGTTGGTTGGATTCTATATGCAAAACTTTACTAATGAAGGTTCACCTGAGTGTTTTCAGACATTTTTAATTTCTAGGGACCAAGGTAAGAACTGAGAAGCCAGATACAGAATTTATGGGAAAGATATATACTGTCTAAAATGCAAGAAGGAGGCTTTTGGTGAGACTACATTATGGTGATTTTTCCTTTCTGTACTTTCATGAGGGAAAAACAAAAACAAAAACAAAAACAAACTTCTCATTTGTTATCCACTTTACCCCTCTGTTTTTATCAGCTCCCATATTTAAGGCAAATAGAAATGGGGGCTTATGTTTAAGTATGCTGGTCCTATTTCACCCTTTATATTTTATACATTTTTTGAGGATCTCCAAAAAGTAGCATATGACCATGAGTAATTAATATTGGTCCAATTGTTTAGATCTGTCTCTATTTGTGTGAAAAATATTTTCCCATTATGTACATATAGTTCCTAGGCTTATCTTGGCTGGTAGACTGGCAAGTATTTTACATTGAGTGTAATTATTTTAAAGGGATATTCTCTTTCCATCACTTCCTGCTAGGTTTTGTTGTTGATATATAAAAATTCTGATGTTTTATAGCTTGAAAATTTTCTAAAAGTGTAAGACTAGTTTTTTATTTTGTTTTCTGGGATTATCTAAATATACCATCATCTCTCTTTCCTTGATGGAGCCAAGATGGAGGAGAGCAGAGACGACGCTCTGTAACCTTCTCTAACCTTCCCTCAAACCAATCGCAGATGAAGCCTCAAAATTGGTTTTGAAGTAAAAAAAAATCCAAAAGTATTTGGAGTACAATACCTTTCTAGAATAATATACCTTGGAAGAACATCAGAACAGGTCTATTTCTTTTTTTTTTTAATTAAAGCTTTTTATTTGTATAATATATGTATGGGTAGTTCCCCCAGCATTGATCTTTACAAAGCTTTCCATTACAAAATTTACCCCCAGTCCCCTCCCCTCCCCTATATGGCAGGAAGTCCACTACATGTTAATAATGTTGAAATACTTGACAAGTTGTGCAAGAAAAATCCTATCTACAAGAGAAAAAAAGAAAACCAGAGAAAGGCAACACAATACAAGCAAACATCAATAGAGATCATGAAAATGTTACGTTGTGGTCCATATTTCATATCCCTCTCTCTGGGTGTATATGGTCTTCTTCAGTGAACAATTGGAACTGGTTTGAGACAATTCTTTGTTGCAGAGAGCCATGTCCATCAGAATTGATCATCATGTAATATTGTTATTGCTGTGTATAATGATCTCCTGGTTCTGCTCGTTTCACTCAGCATCAGTTCATGGAAGTCTCTCCAGGCCTCTCTGAAATCATTCTGCTGGTCGTTTCTTACAGAGCAATAATATTCCATAACATTCATATACCATAATTTATTCAGCCATTCTCCAGTTGATGGGCATCCATTCAGTTTCCAGTTTCTAGCCACTACAAAAAGGGCTGCCACAAACATTCTTGCACATGTGGGTCCCTTTCCCTCCTCTAAGATCTCTTTGGGATATAGGCCCAGTAGAAACACTGCTGGGTCAAAGGGTATGCACAGTTTGATAACTTTTTGAGCACAGTTCCACATTGCTCTCCAGAATGGTTGGATCTGTTCACAGTTCCACCAACAATGTATCCATGTCCCAGTTTTCCCACATCCCCTCCAACATTCATTGTTATCTTTTCCTGTCATTTTAGCCAATCTGACAGGTGTGTAGTGGTACCTCAGAGTTGTCTTAATTTGCATTTCTATGATCAAAACTGATTTGGAGCAACTTTTCATATGACTAGAGATGGTTTTAATTTCATCATCAGAAAATTGTCTGTTCATATCCCTTGACCACTTATCTATTGAAGAGTGGCTTGAATTCTTATATATATGAGACAATTCTCTATATATTTTAGAAATGAGGCCTTTATCAGA